>JAUTDX010002087.1:0-59152 GCA_030844895.1 Ambrosia x helenae
GAAGGAATAGTAGCTTTTGGGTTAACAATCACCGGCTCCAACCAAATACTCCTATTTAAACCTTCCTTACGAACCACACCGTAATACTCTATACCATGACCCTCATTCCTAAGCTGTCTGTCAGCAAGATCATCTTTTTTCGAACCGTTAGCTTTGTGGCGCAACAATCGACAACCTCAAAGTTCTTCTCAACAGGCTTAGCTCGAATCTTCGCAGACTTTCTAACCGACAAATGGATCACCGCATCAGTATTGTTCTTACAGATATCATTAATAAGCCTCCAATCCTCAAGCTGCTGCCCCTTGAACAAAACTTCTTGTTCATCGATATCAACCAATCCTTTCTTCCCCTTAGCAAGCTGTCGTTTAACATACCCAACATCATGATTCTTCTCCACATGAAAGTAAACTCTTTCCCACACGACGTCTTCACATTAATCACTTGAATATCCGCAACACGGACAACCAAATGCACGACGTTCCCATCACCGACACCGTAATCCTTAACCAAAGAATTACTCCTAGACAATTCCCTACCTCCACAAACCAACTTCTGGTTCCTAACAACAAACCCTTTATAACTCTGAATCCTAAGCTTAACCGACTCGATAGAATCGGATTCCAATACCCGCATTGGAACAACCGAACCCGACATAGCTAAATGGATCATAATCTCTTCTTGATTAAAACCAGGACAAAAGGGCAATATCGAGTCCTCACTACGTGGGCTTATAGCAATAACACCGGCAGACGACATGTTTTATTATTATTTCTATAAAGATTTACAAAAGACTTTCGAAAAACTCGAAAGAATTAAAACCCACAACAGAAAAATAAAAAAGGTCAAAGCTTGAACATATACATGATGAAACTATATAAAGAAAAGAAAACCCTAGATATGTACAAGGGTTGTTGTTGTAGAACCTAATTAGGGTTTCAAGACCTGGATCAAGAAACCGAAAGGCTAAAAGATATACCCATAGATCAAATAGGATGAATAAACATAAGAATTATACAAAGATTAGTAAGGGGATTGATTGATTGAGTGATTGATTGTTACCAGTTGAATCAAGAGAGTGATGAAGAGACCAAATAGCAGAATAAAATGGGGGAAAAGTATGAAGGTTTTGTTGTTGAGGATTATTATTAGAGGGATTCAAAGGATAAGCGTTGAGTAGGTGGTTACAAGGATGGCTTGAAGGAAAAGAAAATGAAGGATAGAAGAAGAATACGCGTGTTTCATTCTTTGAATATTATCTTTTTCTTCAAGACAAGATTCTTTTAACAAGTTTGAATATTAGTAGTTTTGGCCCATCAAGTTTGAGTTTTTATTTTTATTTTTTTTCTTTCTATATGGTCTAAAGTTTGGAGGTTGTGTGTTTTTTTTTAGTAACTAGTAATTACCTCTGCGCGTGTTGCGGCGCGGGTACATTGTAAACGTCGAATGGATTCATCTAAGCGTTATGTGACCCACAGACAATGTGCAGTGAACCCATTGCATATGTCGAATGGATTAGTCTAAGCGTGCACTAACCATATGGAAGCGAATATCTCGATTGCGTATTTCCATGCAACTGTAATAACTTCAGCAGCATCCATAAACATTAATGAGGACGTAAGAATTCATTGTAGCAACAATGCCCTCATTTGTCAACCTTTTTATGATTGGAGGTGATAATACCGTAAAATATAAGTTCTTCTCTATCATTTGGGAATTCTTTATACAAATCGGAGACAGTGGGTGCCGCCGCCACTGGAGCCTGTCGTTGCTGACGCAGGCGCCAGGTCTTCAATCACCGCCACCATTGTTCTGGTCTAGACCGAGTTAACCGTGGCTCTCACTGTCGAAGACGCCTGACACAAATCCTCACTCGCAAGTCGTTGAACACCCTCTAGCTGCCATCCACACCACTACGCGACCACCCCTCCCTACCCGTCGCTACTCGTCACCAAAACACACCAGTTAACTAAGCAAGTCGTCATAGTTACCGTTTTTATCTCTCCTAAAAGTCCTAGCGCAACACCTTTGATAATGACCGTCGCAACGACCACACACAACCATACTCACCTCCGACCGACAAACATACGTTAAACGGTTTAAGAAATCGGTACAGATTGGTCATTCAAATGAAGTCATGCATTAAGCACAGATTGGTCATTCAAATGAAGTCGTGCATTAAGCACAAATTGGTCATTCAAATGATGTCCGTGTAAAAGAAAAAGAAGTGATCTTCCATGTAAAAAGTGTAAATAATTAATAATTATCGTTCAAAACCCAAGTGAAGAAGAAAGGAAAAGAGAAAAGCACAATGTCAATATCGTAATTACACGGAATGGTAGGTGCTTTTATGAGTTTTTTTACGTTGGCTTGCACCGACATTACATTTTAGTAATATATACAATGTATAGTTAAGCCCATAAGTTAAGTTGCTAACCGTAGCAATATGTTAGATGAATAGAGTTCTTTTTCTAGCGAAAATAACGGTAAGTTTTTTTAGGGAGGTAAATCCGTCTGGAAGTTAATGTCGAGAAAACTCAAGTTAGGCTTTATTCTCGGCAAGCCATGTAAGATGAAATAACCATAAGATAGCCATCAACCAAAGTTGCAAAGGTTATGATTAACATTTGATTTAACTATTGAAACATGATCGATTCTGACTTTTTTAAAGTTTGAGTTTCTGAGATTTAAAGCCTAAATGTGTATTTTGGGTCTAGTTTGGATTGAGTTTACTATATCAAATATATTCTTAGTGATATTTTTTCCATTCTTCAAGTATGTATATTCTTGAGTTATTCAAGAATATAAATATTTTCTACCTGTAAATCCAGTCAACAATCTTCTTTGAGTCTAAATTAAGGGTGGATTAAGAAGACCGGTCATGCTATTAAATTGAGGCCGAGCTTAGCCTAACACCATTGAGTTAAGGTCAAGCATATCTAACTAGTATAGTCCTCATCAATTAAGTTCTTCTAGGAAATTTGGTTCACACTCAAAGTTGAATAATTTGCAAGTTTGATCTCGAATTGGAGGATGATCCATATAAATAAATAAATAAATAGCATCATTATATTTTAAAACAATGAGGGGTGAAAGTATACTTATTTAAAGTAGAAGGTAGAGAGTGAGAAAATTTTAAAACACAAAGAAAGCATATTCCACACCGAAAGTCCAACACAATTTCTGGCTTTATCTTTTATTTACTAGAAACTTCCTCTTCTCTTTCCTAATATTGCCAAGCCTTTTTTTCCATTTAATATTGGAAGCTTCTATCACTAAAGGAATACCGTGAATAATATGATTTAATTATTATTTGGATTTATAATGGTTTAGCTACTTGCCATTTAAAAATAACACGTCTAGACTTTTATAATCATATTAACACGTCTTTTCTATTTATCTAATACAAGTTATAAAGACCGGCTAATATACCAATGACTTGATATTTTTTAATTAAATCCACCCATCTTTTGTCGTCTCCTCTATTAATTATTGCAACACAAGGACTTGAATATCCACAGAAAAATGCAAAACTACTGCGTTACCTGTTTTGCTTGAACCTTCACTCTTTAATATTAATTTAATTGATAAATTAGTCCCGTCTATTCCTTTCGGCCTTCACTATGTATGTATCTCGTTTGTATGTGTGTGTAGAGTTTTGTTATCAACACAACAAATTTTAAATAGAAACACGTAGGAACAACATAGTGCGACTAAATATAATAGAAAAAAAAAGACGCGGCTTTTTATCACAGTTAAAACAATAGACATATATGTTGAACGACTATTTATTTTGGGTGGTATAAACACACATGTGCTTTATTATAACTACTTAAAATTAGTCATGTATTAATTAACAAAGTTCTCAAAACTGGATTCGACTACGTAGTTGATCCAGTTGAGTCCATTTTAACACCTCCATTCGGACTAACCAAACTGGTGGAACCAGGCAACCGGTTTGTTTGGTTCGACCAACTTCTAAAAATAAAAAAAGTTACCTTTCATTATCATTCCTTCTAAACGCTCGCTTAGTGATTAGTTTGAGGCTTCAGTTTCTTATCTCATACTTCATATTTTGTTAATTTTACAAATTCACACTAAAAGATAAAATAATTTCATATTTTGGTTTAATTGGTTATATTTATATTTAAATTATTTGATCATCTTGTCCAAGTAGAAGACGACTGGTTTGATGACTGGTCCGGTTACGCAAACACTGGTATTGAACGCGTCACTGTACGTTACACAATATAAAAACACATTATACCTGAAGAGGCTTCCAAAATCAACATTTTTTATCCATGTTCTTGTCCATCATGTGTGGGTAACATTTAAGTGCCAAGTAGAAACATGCACATAAAGCTGATGAAGGAAGCATCAAAAAGAATGAAACAAGACCAAGTTTTATCTTAATGGCTCCGATAAAAGGAAGGAAGGCTCTTTCACACTTGGATACATTCTTTACAAGTTGATCGGCTAGGAAGAAGACGTTTTAGGCTGTTGAGTGCGTCTCCTCTACCTGGCTGTTCATCACAAAGCTTGGAAACCTCAAAGTTATGTCCCTGAAAACCACCATTAACAAAAACAAAGAATCATTGGAGGTGGCAACATGGAAAGTGTTGAACACTTGAACAAGGTGATGGGTCAAAACTGGTTTAAAAGTCAGCTATAGTGTATTGAACATGCATAAACCTTCTACATTGTTTTAAAATTATATAAATCATATTCAAAAACATCATTGTTTGTAAAATTCCAGCAAGAAAACATTAAAAGTGCTTCTGGGTCGGTTTGACCCGTTACCCAACCTGCCCATTTCATGACTGCAACAAATTGTGAAAATGCAACAACCAATACATGTCAATTTCAACACATGATTTTGGTTGTAAATCGATGACGACACAACCACATATAAACACTTACCTTTATATATTCATGACTGATACGAAAGGTATATGCAAGATTAGTAAAATACTATAACCTAAGCTGATGCTGTTTTCTTTTACTTAGCGTTTTCATATTAAAAAAAAAAAGCAATAACATCTTTAATTTTTCTCTTATGCTGCAAGAAAGTGAAGTTTATTTTGCATGGCAACCTCAATTCCAAATTCTACACACTATGAGCTTACATCCTTTTTCTTAAAAAGAGGGACAATGTTAGTTAGCTAAGCTAAATCCAAAAGAATAAGCTCTAATAGGAAAACATACCAGATTCTTGTAAAACCTTTGCATTACTGTGATATTTTTCCCAAAGGAATACGATTAGAGATGAGATCAAATATGGGCTTTGCTAAAATTTAGCATCGATTTGCTTTCATGCAATTTTCGTTATGGAGTTTGACAGCAGTTATACATGTATTTTATAAAAAGTTGATGGAATTGTTATGTTTATCAAACCAAACTTTTTAGAATGTTTGATTTCGTTGCGACTACACCTTTTTTAAGCGGACAAAGGGGATAATATAACAACATGCATGATTATCTAAGTTCATGAAATATTAACTCAAAGGAGGCTTGCATCAGTGTAAGTTTCAGGACTTACATTAAATGAGGAAGAGTCATATTCTTCAATAATGACGGGTTTTTGTCTACAAATTCTCTCCATTCTTCTTGGTCGATCCTACCATCACCTTAACTATCTGCTTCAGCGAACGTCTGAATAATAAACACAAGTAAAATCAAGTCGTGTTGGGTAACGGGTCAATATGGGCAATTCTATGGTAAGTGACTAATGGCTGAAGCAGGTTTTGGGCAATTCTTGTAACTAACATGATCTCAGATATTATATGCATTAAATTTTTACTTTGTGCGACTCTCAACCAGTTTGACACGTTCAACCCCTTAGTGATAAACCATAACCCGCCCATTTATAAGTAAATGCAATTGACTTTGCCACCTGTACCAATAACAAACAAGCAGTGCATACCTTATCTACCATCGATTCGATTATATCATCGGATAGCTCAAGATCAGATTCATTAAGAAGAGCCAAAACCATCTCCTTCAACTGCTACACATTAAAAAGGTTTCCAGCATTCAGTGTTCAAAATATTAGGGAATTACAATCCATATTATGACAGGAAGAATTGCAAAGCAAGATTCTATATGTGAAAAAACTGAGTTTTAAAAACAAGAATATGCATTTTCGCAATAAGAGAAAAAAAAAAAAGAAATAGAACCACATTACCTCCTCACGCTCAATGAAGCCTGTCCGCCTTAAATCATATAATTTGAAAGCATCTGCAACAAGATTGAATTTTTTTAGATTAATTATTCTTAGTATATTATGTCCTCTAGATACAAGAAGTCCGGAAAAATACTTGTACAAATGACAAAATAAAACAATTTAGAAGCATCATCACACGTACACAGAACTTTGTCTGCTTGAGGAGCTTTTGGATGAAAAACACCCAACGAACGGACAAACTCACTGAAGTCGATATGCCCACTTCTATTTACGTCGAAAAGATCAAATATCTGCAGAAGCAACAAGTTAACAAAACAATTAGGGAATATATGACAATGTTAAGAATTACATAATAGATTTGTATTTTTATATACAAAAAGCATCCTACTTACTCGATCTGCAAAACAAGTTCCGTTTATCGTGATTTCTGAATAAGGCTAGATGGAACTCATCCTGTAAAAGTATAAATAAAATTATTCGCACAGAGAATAATAACTACCCTCTTAATGAATTTCTAGTACAAACGGACTTCGTAATAGAATAGTAATAGGAGAGTATACCTTCCCTATAAGCCCATCATCAACCATAGAACTGCTTAGCTTCCCGAATAGCTCGTATAACGCCTCCACTTCATTAGCCGTAAACTGCAAGAATTGTAAGTGTTAAGTGTTCAGTGTCATTACAATCCAATCCTTCAACTACAGCACATGAAATCCCAAAATGCATTTTTTTTTTCATTTTTGTGTTTAACAAGTAGTAAATGCTTTTATAGTCTAAACTATACCCCCCCCCCCAATTAAAATTTAAAAAACCACTGGAAATATTGACAACGGATTGATGCACGAGACTTCTTAACAGCCCTTGTAAACTACCTAAGAGGTTAGATACTTTAACAGATTTGTAAAAAAGATGATGATATAAAACTTACAAGGGGTCTCAGCAGCAAGCTCAGCAAGATCGAAAGAAGGCAACCGTTTAAAATCCTTCGAAGTCGAACAAAAACAACCCATGATTACACCAACAACGATCCGAAATTCTTCAATATTAGATGACCAAATACTTGGCTGGATTTCTCAATACAGTCTTCAGGAAAAAAAAAAGTTGCATACGTTCAAACAATCCTGTAAAGTGACAGTAGCTTTTGATTATCCCTCTAAATACCTAAACAAAAATAGAAAAAAAAACTTATTAAAATGTCGATTGGATGACCACCTTTTACAAAAGGGAAACTTTAATGATTGAATATAAACTAGAAACAAATACATAGATAGTGATCTAGTGGAGATGCATACAAATGACCTACTTTCAGAATATTAATAACTTAATACTATAAGGGATGATTAAACAAAAGCAATAACAAAAAAAAAGAACATGACTTTATTAACCTAAGATCCACCTAAGATACACACAAGCATATGAATACATACTGATTCAGTGAAGATGCTAACAAATAACATAAATTCAGAGGATTAGAATAATTCATTGAAATTGTGATCACATAAGTCCATAAAATTATCGCTTAATTAATTAATCAAATATTGATAGAGACATTACAATAGTCAAATACATATACATATACATACAAAATAACCATCATATCCAACATAATGAATATACAATCAAATAATCAAATATTAACCTTGTGATGAATAAATAAATTAATGTGGGTGATTTTTGAACAAGAAATGATAATATAAACTTACATTAATTCGTTTAGAATGCTGATTTTGGCCGCAGAAATTTATGTGTTCCTGCGGCAAAAGCAAAATCGAAGAAGGAAGGGGAGAGACTTTTGTTGGCACTTCTTTTAAATAATGTTACCAAATTAAGTAGAGGTCACTTTTTAGATTGTTTTTTTAAATCGGCAAACTTCAATTTCAGTCCATCCGTAAACAACTATTTACAAGGTCGTAACTAACAAGACACTAGCATCGGCCATAATTAATCGTCAAATTACATCACCAAATCAAGAACGAAATTAGAAATAATCATGTTATCGAATTTTCGAATCTAACCCACTTTTCTCACGTCCAACGTTCTTCTTTGAGTTGGTGTTTGACCCAAGTGAAAGATACTGATTGGATATCACCAAACAAGGGATCGTAATGTATTCTTTGAATTAAAGCCATATGGCTCCATAACCTTGTAACAACTCGTATGTGTGCCCCATTAATTTGATCTTTTTAAATAAGATTAGGGATATCGTGCTCGAAACCAGTTTTCGCGGGTTTTTTATATGTTGTAGTAACCATTTAAAGGTCACTTGCTTAGTGTAAGTTGCGCTTTATCTAGTCCATTTGCTTAGTAGGATACTGATGGACCATATAATCGAGTTTTTCATGTCACGTAATCTCATGGTAAAAAAAAAAGTTGTTTTTATATAAAGAGTGTTTTTTTATTTTTAAACCTACTACAATATACATTCCACTTCTTTAATTTACAATATTTTTTAATAAACGATTTAAAGACACAATATTTGTTACATATAGAAAAAAAAGGTCTTTAAAGCTAACAAGTTAGGCTGTGATCAATCCTTTTGGTCAATAAATTAACAATGATCAAATTGGGTAACTCAAACATAAAGATGAGATTAACAATATTTTTCCTATAGTAGCAATACGCAAAATACTTGTACATATTGAAACAATATGCCGCCTCAAATATTTGTCACATTATGTGGTCTTTATTAAATTGAGGCGAAGCTAATTAATCATTCATGATAACCTAAATATTGTACTCTTTCAATAGAGTTGCAATATTTAATTACTAGTTGATTATCCCGGGAGTATCCCGGGGTTAAAAAATCTAATATGACTTAATAAAAAATGATAAAAGTAGAAAACATATCAATCGTAAACTCAGTCATACGAATCATTAATTCCCATTGCGTTCACTGACCTGAACCTTGAAGCAAATGTGACGATTCATAGCTTACTTAAGCAGTATTTTCAGCTTTCTCTTCATACTCCTGTAGTGGTTAAAGATTACATATGAGGTTTTGATATTTTGAAGTTTTCATCGTTTTGGTCTCAATTTAAAGTACTTGGTTATATGATTTTATTAATACATATATTGAATTACAAACATTACATATTTAATTAAAGTAAAAATCTCAACTAATAAATCTATCACTGTACACACAATTATCTATTATTATGGGTATATATGATATTGTTAAAGTAATTAGTGCTTTGTTTTTAAATCTACCAGTGGCATCGTTTGTTTTATTTGTCAAAATAAAAAAGTTATAATATTTGTGCATTAGATTATTGGTACAAACCTTACCTCCTGATCAAAGGTATTGTATCATTAGTCCTTTATGAAAAATTTTTCACTCTTTACGTCCTTGGTTTTACAGATGTGGTACACCATTTGTCCGTCAGACCAAACCCAGTTAAAAATCTCAGTTAAGTTCTATTTTTAATATTCATTTAATAAATGTTTGTTAGATAAATAGGAATATAAATCTTTTATTTAAATTTGAAGATATCCATATCTTCTTTGATTTATTTTTGAAACAATAATTTAAAAAAAAATTCTAAACATATATCTATACATATAATAAACCAAAGCCATTTTAATGACATGGCATTCAAAGAGACATTCTCATCCTTGAGTGTGCCATGTGTCATCCCATGTGGCATTGGGATATTTTAGGAAAAAAATAATTTAAAAATAATATTAGATTTTTCTCTCTTATGTTTCCTCCCATAATTTTTTAAACGTTAATATCTTTTATATACGAGATTTTTTAAAGAAAAAAATTACACCAAATTAACGAGCGTTTTATTATCTTTCCAACGAGTACCATAGTGCTATATAAAAACGGAGAAAAAAAAACGAATATTTTTTGTTGGGTTTTGTTCAAACAGGAAAAAAAATACAAAGTGTAAAGTGTTCAGGTAAATCATTAATCATGTATAGGCAAGTCACTAATTATGTTCAAATCAGTAAATATGAATTCTATTTTCAACATGCGTTAGCATTGGAGTTATACATTGTTTTGGGTTAGATATTAATATTAGAGTTATACATTGTTTAAGGTTAGGCGTTAACATTAGAGATATATTTTTAATTGTTTTAGGTTAGCTGCTACCCAAAGCTTTCATGCATGTAACTGTAAAGCGCATCATTCTATTTCATATGTAAAATTAATATGTCATATTAGATTTTTCATCCCCGGGACGTTCCCGGGGTATAATCTAGTATTAATATAATATGGAAGGTAAATATGTTTATTTTATTTTGAAGATTGCCATATCTTAATAAAATATTTAAATTTATAATAATAGTATATTTAAAATATAAGTAGATTTGGTTCGTGAAAGAATTATGGAAGAGATAAAGAATGTAGAGAATAGAATGACAAAAGGATTAGAGTTTAAAAAAATTTCAAAAACACTAAAATCTTTCAATTATGATGCCACATGGCAATTTCATGGAGAAGTTGAAGCCACCATTGTACGCCACGTCAGCAAAGTTCAATTCTTTATATATACTAATAATAATAATAATTAATAGATAATCATGTAATAATTTATTTAAAACCAAGATAGCTCACATTCTTAATTACATAACAGAAGAAAGATTAAACCAAAACCAACATAGCTGATGTTGTAGCTCAATTAGTCCTTTTTTTCTTTGCATATGAACACAAATACACTAATAATTTCGTTCAACTTACAAAGAATCATCAAGGTTTTTTTTTAAATAATTATATGATCAAGTGGAGTTTTTTTTTATTATTATTATTAATTTTTTTTTTTTGCCAAAATGTGGGAAATTTTCATGAGTAATTTAGTTTATGGTGGATGTTGATTTATTTAGTCAAATGGGTATTTCGCTTGTACCATAAAGCAGAATAGGGGAAACTAGTGAGTGAAACTGTTCAGCTTGTGAACAAGATGACTATAGTCCTTTCGGTTGATATAAATACCATCCCAGATCCTCAAAAACTGTTGGATGATCTTGAAGCGTCGCTAAAACTCACCAAAAGCAGTTTATGCAAATGGGCTTGTCAAGGATGAGGGGCATGCCACAGGCTGTAATCACTTGATCCAACACATATTTATAGTTTGTATGTGCATATGGTAGTCTAGTGATGTGCATGACAATCAATAATCATTCACATTGGAAGAAGAAATAAAAATTCAAAAATCATAACATGATTTACTGGAAACTGCTTCTATTATTAGTACCATCAGCAGCACTTTTGCATGTTCACCAAGAAATTTATTATGCACTTGTGTCCATGAATCAAATTTCAGTTCCAACAAAAATGGTCCCATATACAATTAAATCCAATTAAAATATCACCAACTATAACCCAATTCAGTCTTCTAAGGATATGAACCAAGAATCCATAAAAAAAACCTGTGTTCTTGCCAATATTCAACATCTTGGAAATCCTGTTAACCCTCTGGTTTGGAACCTGAAACACATGTAAACCCCAATTTTTCAGTGAAATGACGACGGAGGTTTGAAAAATTGTACATCCTCGTTCTTTTGCAGTTTTATGATTGGGAAAATCTCTCTATGACTGAAACTGAAAATCTCATTGCTTTTACCAAATACTACTTGACCCACCGGTCACCATGTAAGTTTAATTAAATTCGACAAGTCAAATGATTAACCATATGGTCCACATCCTTTAATTATGGACCCCAAACTGAACATTATTGCAATTAATAGATATAAGAAATGCATTGTTGTCTTGAATTCATAGCAACTATCTAACACCCAAGTCCAATGTAGAAAATAGCTGAAAGTAAATTATTCAAATAACAAAAAGTCCACCTCAGGCCCAAGCTAATCTAGAAGGTGGTGGTTCGTCACTTGGTTGGGTAACGGGTGGGTCAAAAGTCAAAACATTGCCAGGTTGAAAGTTTTAAACATGAAATTGCTTGACCCACAAACACTTTTTTGTCGATTTTTAAAAAGATTTTAAATAATTAATACATGAATAAGAGAACAACATTAATACAATAAAATCTAATCCTTTGATTAATCAATTGAGAAGGATGTATGCACTAAAAACAGACCTTGGGCAACTTTCAACCCACTTTAACCTCGACTCATCCCTTACTTATTTCTACAGGTTCAAGAAAATATTTTAAAGTTTCACGTCTATAGAAGAATTTCATAATCATGTAAGAAAATAACAAGCTATTAAGCTAACCTGTAAATTTCTTGAACTAATGATTGGAGATCCATCTAAAACCTGCATGCATGATCCAAATCTAATGGTTTCAGGTCAAAATTATAAAACTGCACTTCAGTTAGGCGGTAGTAGTTGCCCCATTTCCCTCAGAAGAAAAACTAGTAGACTTTGGACCTTCACTTCCTCTGATCACTCGGCTACACACAACTTTAAAAGACTGAGAATTATACGGTTTGTTCAACAAACTAATCGGCATTCTCAAAGTCTGCTTCCGGTTTCTTCTCCCCCTGATCAAAATATTAAACGTCTTCTCATTTTCAACTTTTTGAGGTGGCTTAATCACATGATTATCACCACTGCTTCCCAAGTTCCAGTTTGAACCAACATTCTCTGATTTAACACCGACAATTTCATTGATAACTTTTGCCCCTTCAAGACTGGCTTCTTCCTTAGTTTCAACCTCCGCCTGTTTTGTCTCCAAAACTGGATCAGAAATGGGCCTTACTGCTGGTGGTGAGATGGAGAATTCCATTGGATGGCCGTTGGGCCAAACTGGGCCAGTAACGTATTGTAGCCCGTTAGCACCCATATTACATTGCCATGCAAAATGATTGGGATGGAAGGGACCGGTGGTTATAGGTAATGATGGAGCTTGTGTATAAGGTGGGCCAGGAGGAGAGTACATAAGAGGCAATGGGTGGATTATATTTGGGGTACCTGGTGGTGTAGGGTAAGGTTGGTGGGGAGACGAACACATTGGACTTACTCCAGGTAAGACATTGGTGGGCCTCGGGTGAAGATTCATGTTCATTTGCCATGGGGTGGGACCAGGTGGGAGAGCTATATTCATGGGGATCGGTGCAACACGCACAGCTTGTGATGTTGGGTTAAATGGTGTAGCTGATGCAGATAACTTCTTGTTTGGGAGTTCTTGAGCATAAGTTGGAGAATAAACTGTAGTTTTATCATCCCCGGGCATCACATTAGTAGAAGAATCTTTCTCAGATAGATCTGAAACTAATGGAATTTGTATGTCAATGACACTTTTGTCAATTATTTTATCACCCTCAACATTTTCAGGTACAGATTCTGTATGTTCATCTCCTACTAACTCACTCAAATGAGTTTCTCCTATTTCATCTTTCAAACTTTCTACGTCAACTTTTTCTTCCTTGATTTCAGGCTCAGAAATTTCTTTTGGATTGATAAATTCGTCATTTCTACCATCATCAATTTCCTTGTCATCAGGAATATCACTTTGTGACTCAAACTGCAACAAGGAGATGCTACCTGGTGGAGCCAGAGCTACTTCTTTGTAAGAAGGGGATCTCCCGATACTAACTATGGAACTTCTCTGTGGTACATGAACTGCTTCTTTTGTCGTTTGTGTGGGGCCAACTTCAACTGAAGAATTGGATTCCTCTTTACCATTTGTGCTAATTTCTTCTGGAGTAGATACTGGCACTGACTTAACTCTATAAGTCAACGCCTTGACGATTCTCCTTCCAAATTTATGATTAGGAGAGGGAGCTTTTGCAGTGTGGTAATCAGCATAACTTGCACGTTTCTTTACAAAGTGATACTTGCTATTCTGAAAGCTATTTTTTCAATTTCTCTTCAGAATCATTTAGTAAATCTTTCTTTTGATAACTATAAACCTTGTTAAAAGCCGCTTTCTTCTGTCTTAATCGTCTTCCATGTGAGCCTGCTGATCTAGGCCTTTGAACTGATTGCCATCCTTCTTCTCCTTCAGGAAAGACATCATCGGCAACAACAAAGTTTTGTGCAGCAGTTTTCTCCAATTTTGGAATTGGAATTTCATCAATGGATTCTTCCTTAATAGGTGGGCCCAAGTCAATGGGTGTAGTGTCAACAGGTTCTTCATTCACCTGCATGTCATGTTCTTGTTCAAGAGCTGGATCTTGTTTCTCTTCATCAGAAACTTCTTTCACAAGATCTTTTGATAACGAGTCATCAGAATTTGTCACCTCCAAGTTTTGGTATGATTTCCCCTTTAACTGAAATGAACCACATAGCATATTAAGATATAGTTGCATTACTTTTTGACAATACTATATACAAGTAAACAATTAAAAATACCTTTTGAATGTAGGTTTTCCTTTTTATACCCACGCCATCAGTCCCTTGGCCGTCTTGACTTGGATTAATATAATCAAGCAAATCCGATACACTGCACATCATATATTAATAGTAAAGTTGTGGTCATTATTAAAACAGCTCATTGTTTGATATTAACAATTTGTCACTGCCAACACACCTAAGATGGCCTTTGCTAGCTATAGATGCATCTGGTTTCCGAGTCCCATTTCTTGCAGCTTCTTGTTGTTCAAGTGCCTTGGATTCAAAATACTCAAGCCATGCAGCAGCATCCTGCACCAATAGTTATTTAGTGGGAGTTAGTAGGAATCTTGAATTTTGATATAAAATAAATACATATAAAACCTTGATAAAAACTATAATAGATATTACCTGTGTGCGTAGATCATCCGGACCCAGCTTTGCACGTAGTATCTGCAGGGTGGTTTGTTCATGCTGAACACTAAGAGGGTAAGCTTCCATCAAAGAAAGTGCAATAGCTATTGCATGGTAACTAGCAGCGGTCTGAAAAACAGAAGAAGCATAAAGAGTAGGGTTAATACCGTCTTTTCAGACATACACCATCACGAGTCATGTTTTCAAGGAGAACTAAGAAACCTGGATATGGTCTGGGCCAAGTAATTTTTGGTTGCACTTGAGAGCTTTATGGAGATATCTGAGGGCAACATGAACGTTTCCCAGACCTTCTTCCATCATAGCCACATTGATGTATGTTGCAGCAGTATTTGGATGTGATGCCCCACAAGTTAGATGTAGCAAATACAATGCCCGTTTTACATACCTGATATTATTCATCAAATTCACAAAGGTTATTCCAGTATAAAATTGTTGATCCGAATTAAGATTCACAATATATGAAAAGCAAATTACTTGAGAGCCAACTCTGTATGTTGAAGGCGATAGTAGAAGACAGCAAGATCTCCGTAACTTTTCATGGTATCCGGATGATCCAATCCCAATTCTCTCTCATTGATGTCCAAAGCTTTTTGTTGGTAAATTGTGGCCTGCATTGAGATAGAAATTTAAGAGACATAAAATATGTAATTAAAAATATTTGGATAAACCTAACACTCCCTCATTAATAAATAAAGACCTGATTGAAGTCCCCAGTATGATACAAAACTACGGCTAGGAGGCTGTAAGCTCCTGCTGTTATTCGGTGATAGGGACCACACACTGCAACTAGCTTTGCAAGAGCCTGAAATCAAAGATGAGTTATAACATGTAAACCATACTAATTATTTAAAATAAACCTGAAGAACCAAACCATTACTCTATCAAAGCTTACTATGCTTAAAGATAAAATTCTAGTGAGAAAAGGCAATGTAGAAACTAAATATATTATCCAATCAAGAGGCCACCTAATAACCGAGGTTGGTTCATTTTTAGAACTTTGGTACCTTTGTTCCATAGCTAACTGCATCTTCAAGCTTTCCCTTATCCAGAGCTGTTTTTGATGATTCCAGAAGTTGACGTCCATCAGCAGACGAACATGCTGCTTGCTGCAATAAAATAAAAATAAAGAATCAGATATATATGCATTGACCCATAAAATACAATCAAATAAGAATGTTGCAATCATAAAATGGTGTGATTCAGTACCTTATGCACTGGCACTAAGCTGATAATGTCCTCTTTTTTGAAAGGGTTAGGAGTATTCATATCAAAATCTCTTGGAACCAGCTCAACTCCAACCTGAAATATGAGTACTAATTTGTTTACAGATAACCAATTTCTCATAAATTTAAAGCAATAAAAACAGTCACTGGCTCACTGCTCCTACTCCTATTAAGCTAGTGTAGATTAACATTTGGTCAGCATAAAGATGTATACACTGTGCTATTACTCTACGACACATAATCTGTTTTTTCATACAACGTGGATCAGCCATATTAATGATGCTAATTATTAATCAATTACCTTATGACATAAGCCACGCAGTATAGCAATTTTTCTGAGTTCTGTGTAGTTAAAGCTGGAAAGATCCCAGTCATATCTCTTCTTTAAGAAAACCTCAAGCCATGTTCTTGTTAGTGAATCAACAGCTTGCTCACTTTCAGGAACCCCAAGCATAAGATTCAGTGCAGCTCCAATTGCGTCAGCCATTTCCTCTGGTTTAGAAACAGCAGCAATCACTGCCTGTAGAATGTGCTTAAAAGCTCGTACTATCATTTCATGTATGCACAGAGATTGCACATGTGACAATTTTCTGAAAGTTTAACCTGATCAAAGAGAGAAATAGCAACGTAAGGTCGGATCAAGGATTCTACATCGCAAACACCAAAAATTGAAAAACGAAAATCATAAAAGAGAGCTCCTTGTCAAGACCAAAGATTACAAGCAACAGGTATAAGAGTCAGAGCAAAATAGAAATAACTTCATTAAGATTTTAAGATAATTAATTAAGATTGCCCTACATATAGATGTCCTAGTGAAGGTGTATCAAGGTACTAACCACTTGTCCTAGAGAACGCATGCGGAGACCTCGTGTGTGCATAAAATCAGTTAAAGTTCGCCCATCAACTGGCGACAGTTCCAATGAACCAAAATCTGCAACCTGCATACAATAAAGTGTTTTAAGTTTTTAAATATGACCCTTACAAAAAGATCACTTGGGATAAGAATCAGATGATACTTGTGGCTTTGTATTACCAATTTTGTTAAAGCAACTTCATTGTAATATTTTTGAGATTGATCAATCAGCTCCGGCAAAGACTACACATAACAAACAGTAGGTTATATTATATAACTATGCAAGGATATAACCACATAATACATCTATTATTCAAGCATACCTTGCGATGGAGCCCTGTATCTGACTCTTTAAGCCGAGTAAAAGCCGCATCAGATAACAATTTCTTTAGAGCAACCTCATTTTCGGTTGCATTGGCCTCCAGTTGGGACTCTGCAAAATCTAACACAGAATTCTCCACTTCCCCATTCACATCAGCAACTTTTGATTCTGTATTGCTTCCTTCTAAATCCTTTTTCTTGTTCTTGAGGGACCTAAGAGGTGTCCCAAGCCCTTCAACTTTCATCTCATTCTTCCCTTTTTTAGTGGAAACTTTCTTATCTTTTTCTGTTTTCTTTTGGTCTTGTAAATGTTGTATCCAGCAAGCTCCAAGTTCCCATCTTGTAAAGTTGTCGGTTCCTACACACTCCTCTTGGAGCTTATGTAGACTCTCCTTTATTAGCTTCTCAACAAGACCTCGGGAAGTGCTGAGCTCTTCACTTCCAGATCTTTTCAAATTAGGGAGGACGTTATTGTGTTGTGAAGTTTGTTTGTGTAGCAGCAACCTCAAACTGCAAAAAGAAGTAAAAATAACATAAGATTTTGATAACATAAGGATGTATAAAACATACGTTGGTTAGTGAGAAAGAACCTGTTGATATTGAGGGCACAGGCTCCACCATCAGGCTGCTCTAAAAGCTCAATGTATGCCAATGGAGAAACTTTCTTGTCATCTTCTTTCTCCTCGACTTTCACAACAGCAGTATAACCACAATATCTTACATTGACTACACCTAGAGTAGCAATATCCTGTTCTCAAACAGAGAAGGTAAGAACTTCATTTTCACTTACAAAAAATAAGAAACAAAAACTACATACGACACGTTTAAAATATAATCTTACATGAGCGGCAGTGTTCTCATCAGCAGTGATCCCTTTAAGTAGGTTCCTCTCCACCAAGCTCTCTTTCTCCACCCCAGTTGCTTGGGATCCATCAATCTTTGTATCCACTTTGCAGCTAGCATCAGGAAAATCTTTAAACACATTGATTCTTAAGTCCCCAATTCTCTCTGTATGTATAGCATCACCACTTAAATCAGAACAGTCTGAACTGAGGTTTTCCATTATGCGTTGAATGGCAGAAATCGCTTTGAAAATGGCAACATCAACAAACAAGCTATGCAAAAGGAAAGCTTTTCTGTCTCGAATCTGTCTCTCTTCTGCTGTCTTGCAAGGCATTGATGCAACATACATGAACTCACTAGCCCATGGATGCAAATCGCTTTTTCCATCTCTTCCTAAACCGCCCCCATTTCCTCCCCAACTCTCATCTTCTGCAGGAAGAGGTGGGAAAACCGAAGGCACTTGGGCTGCAACAGGAGGTATTAGCCATGTGTTGGCTCTGAAACCGTAAGGGAGATTCCCAAACTGCAGGCAATCAAGAAACTGTTAATATTATGATTTTAAAAAAAATGATCTATACAGTTTACAACAGAGAATAATTTGAACTAATCTTACCTTGTTCCTTTCAATGAATGCTTTAATGAGATCTTCATAAGCCTGAAAGTAGGTACCACTTGTTTAGATATGCAGTAATTGAAATGTGACCAAGAAAATGTTTATTTAGTAACTTACATTATCGAAAGCTCTACTAAGTCGCCGCAACAACTCAACAAGGTTGTGACATAAAATTCGCTGCTTCCCATTGCTCCAGAATCCATCTCTACAAACGTCAACATGGACAGGCTTTCCATGGCACAACTTCACCTTTATCATAAAGTTTAATATGTAAATAATACTGCAAGCATTTTCTTACAGGTAAAAGAAACATTATTATAATGTTGTGTAATTTTCTTACTTCAAGTGAGAAAAGATAATCGTCAGTCAAACTTTCATCTTCTGTTTGCCTTATTACCTTCCTTACATCTGCCAATGTTTGTAGTAAGATGTTAGTACACCACTGAATTCAACATCTTATTATGGAATTTTAATAAATTAACACATAGTTTTAAAAAAACAGCCAAGGTGCGTGGCACTGAGAAAACGTGCATGAGGTGGCGCCTCATGGGTTATTTTGCACATACTCCTCTATAGGTCGAGGCGGTAAGAAAAAGAAAACGCGTGCCTCATGTGGAGTTGTGTGCTTTTTAAGTGTATTTTTTTATGTTTTAGACTTTCTGTGTCAATTATTTTACTTTGGGCATGTTTGGATTGGGATTGAGTTGAAAAACAGCCTTTGACTTAACTTATTGGCTCTTAAAGCCAATAAGCTGTTTGGCAACAGCGGAAACACTTTCTGTTTTGGCTTTTGATATGAGTGGAAAAGCTCTTTTCAAGAAGTGACAAATCCTAGCTTTTTGTCTAGCTTTTGGAATAAAAATTACAAATCTACCACTCATACAACCAATCTTCACAATAAGCTAAGCCAAACACTTTTTAAAAATCAACTTAATGATTATTGGTTTTTCTCATCCCAAAAGCTAATCCAAAACACTTTTTAACTCATTTTCAAAGGGTCATAAGTCAATAACAGACTAAAAGCACTTTTCAAGTTAGATAAGCAATCCCAAACACCCTTGAACTTCTCCTTTTCTCTTTTTCAAAGCACAAAATACTCTTTTACAAAAGGAGGGGCCAAAATGGAGAGCCAAACACCCACTTCATATAAGATATAATTTTAATATATTTTTTTAATTCCGCCTATAGCTTATGCCTCAGTTCGCCAGTAGGTTTACGCCGTGAAAGGAAAACGTCTCGAGGCTTGATTCCATTCTTTTAAAACTTTGCATTAACAAGCTCTAGTACTCTATACTTACACTGAATCGGAGGAGTGAGATGCGATAGAGAGAAAAAACTCGTAAAAGCTTCCAAGCTTAGGGCTCGAATTGCTCAGCTCTCCGTCTCCATCAACGGAACCATCTTTCGACGGCGGTGGTGGAGCCGACGTTTGCACAGTCGACGAACGCTTCTGGTTTTGTTGCGCTTTGCTCGTCTTCTTCGCCGCCTTATTTTCCGGCGTATTCTTGCCGGAATCCTCCTTGATCACCGCCGACGGTCCAAACGACGTCGTACAAGCGACAATGTCCAACAACCTTCTAACATGTGCTGTAGCGGTTTCAGCATCGTAGTCCTCTGTTTGTAATAAAAGAATAAATGTGAGGATAATTATGTCAATTCACAAGGATAGTTTGGGTTAGACTCCACGTGGCAGTAACAAATGGACTTTATTAGTTATTTTTTTTAACGGCCACCAAATAATCACGATCATCACGAGGCCCACTGCGGTAAAACCCGGTCCACCAGCAGCATTCTAGTGCCGGCAGTACTAAAACTCCTCACCTCCATAAGGAAAGCAAGGTGGGCGTCACTCCACTATAAGTGGATTTGCTTATTAGTTAGTTAGTTAAGTTAGTTATATATTACCTTCAACGAGATTGAGTGTACAGGGCTTTAATGCTGCAACGTCAACAGTATCTTTCAAACGTGGGCCTCTTACCTGTTGTTTAAAAGAGAAGGGTCAAGTACTAAAGTGGGATATGTAATGGGCCAGGTGATCCAGTTTAACAGATAAAGTGGCCCATATCAAAACGTTATAAAAATATTATTATTAAAATAATATCTAATGAAACTATGAGTGACTATATCAAATTTTATTATGTAGTACGTAATATCTTACCTCGTGAGATAATGAAAAGTTCGTAATGTTGCATGTTATCGTATTCACTGATAATAGTCGACGAATATCTATAATTCTATCGGTTGATATTCCCTGTTTAAAAAAGATAAAAATAATAAACAAACTTGTTAGAAATCGAAACTTCTAAAATAAAATATATTGAAACATGTATATTGTTTTATTCTTTATTGAATTGGAGTAATGTTTTTTTATTGAATGGTTGGACCCACGCCACCCGAGGCTATATTTTAAATATGATATTATTTCAAAGTGTTTAAAAAGAACAAGATAACCGAGTTATGGAGTATATAGAAAATACGAAACATGACTTATGCGACCATTTTTAGGTGTTTTCTTGTACACATATTCTTTGTTAGGTTGCGTTGGTGTATGTATGTGTGTTGAATTCTTCGAAAACTGCTTGATATACGGTATAGATTACACGTTTCTGTTGACGTAGACGTATCGTTTCGGATAACCTCTAAAACATTTTGGTAATGACATTTTTAACCCTATCTACAACCAAGTCACAAACCTTCATATTCTTATCTAGCATTCAAGCTAGCTACCTTTCGTGGTATACTTTTATTTTGGTCACATTCTAGAAAATTAGAGACCCTTTTTTTAATTAATGCCCGATAAAATCAAATATTTGTCAATTTAATCAGCAAAACAAAATTGTTAAGAACATAGACTCTTTTATCTTGGTCCATCATCCGAATGAAATTTCTAAATACCTTGTTCTTTTAAGTAAAACAAAATTCTTTTTAAAACCGATATATCCACTAATCTTATTAACATATTATTATTATTATCCATCACGAAACTCAAACTCTCAATCTCATAAAAAAGACTTTTATCATACCTTGTTAACGTTAGAGACACAGTTTGGTCAGTAAAAAAATGAGAGGTAAAAAACGGGAGTGCAAACCTTTAATATAACATGGGTATCATCAGGTAGATTAACAGTTATATCCACAACAACCGGGAGAACTGCAATTAAGTTGGAACATTAATAATACAGTAATAATCAATTATAAACAATTATAGTAATAAATAGTAATCTCAGTGATAAATCATTATTATTATTATATTTATTTTATAAAATAATATTATACCCTTCTCTTCCTTCTTCCTTAGGGATGGCAATCAAACCCAAACCCGATGGGTAAACCCGAAACCCGACACATTTGGGACGAGTTTGGTCGGGTAATCGGGTATGGGTCCGGGTATGGGATTAGTTTTTATTTTTTTTGCGGGTTTGGGACGGGTTTGGGATTTGATGATATACCCGTTTACCCGACCCGATTACCCGATAAAATATACCCGTTTACCCGATTAGATACTCAATATAATTTCTAATATATCTATGTATGCATAATATATCTAATTGTTCATCTACATTATCATCTTGTGCTAAAATTACCAAAAAGTTAGTGTATACTATTTGTTATCTATGTCTTTGATTATTTTTATATGATTTAAGTATTTTATATTTATACATTGTAATCATTTACATATATATTTAATAATGGTAAATGTAATTGGTTAATAGTTACCTAATAGATGCCAGTCGGGTTTTAGGTCGGATATATTCAATGAGTAAGTTTAAAAATTAATGGGTTTACCCGAAACCCGCGGGTATACCCAATACCCGATGGGTAATTACCCGACACAAACCCGACGGGTTTTGGGCCGGGTTTGGGACAAGCATACCTAATCGGGTATGGGGTTGGGATTACCTAAACCCGTCCCAAACCCGACCCATTGCCATCCCTATTCTTCCTCTTATCTCCTTTGGTCTTTCCACGTCCACTCTTGGGTGCCATTTCTCTAAAACTCAAGATTCAATTAATTTTTAAATATTAGAAGTATAATCTTTGGTTTGTGTATAATAACAACACCATGAACAATATATATTCAAAATTTAGTCATAAAATCCACAAATATTGCAAAGAATTATAATAGGTTTACCAAGAAAATGTCATGCAATTATGAAATGACAAAAATGGTCATTGAAGGAGGAAAGAATTACTAGAAACAATGGATACATCAATAAACAAGATGAATTTCAATATGGGTAATTCCGTAATTGAGAATTAATTTTATGGTTTTTTAATAAACAAAAATATAATGGTGTTGTGAAATGACGAATGTGACCATGGAATGAATACAGAAGACAATAAAGATATAGAAAAACAGAGGAAAGGGATTAAATACAAAGTTTACGAATAATATTAACGAGTTTTAGCTAAGATAAGGTTATGGAAAAGTGAAATGACAAAAAAGGGCATGGATGTGGATAAGAATTACCAGAGAAAAGGCTGGCAGAGAGCAATAAAGGGTAGGAAGTGTCACGAGTATCAAATCACTAGAACAAAAAACAGAGCCAATGAAGTTTTTTTTTTTGTGTGTGTAAGGGTTTTATGTGTATGTGTGCTTTTTAGGGTTTATGAGTGTAGTAGTTTGTGTAAACTGTAAAGAGAGAATAGGGGATGGAGTACCATAAAAGAGATTGGACAGAAGAAGTTAGCAAGATATAGAGGTGAGAGAAGGAGGTGAGTGGGTGATAAGGAAGGAAGGGTTGAGATTTAATTGTCAGATTGCTGCTTTGGACTTATTATTTCAAGTTTCTAGTTTATTAAAAAATCTAACTAATAAAAGGAATAGATGAAATAAATATAAAAATTTGTAGTGATATAATATGTAGTAAATTAAAACGCAATAAAATTTAACAAATATAATATGTAGTAATATAATATGTTTATCAAACAAACATAGAAACATCATAACTTTTTGAGGGGACAATTTTGAGTTATAGGATGTTAAAGAGGTTAGCACACTTTTAATATACAAACCTAGATACAAGATGGCACACAAAATTCTTCAGGTTTAGGGTGCACGGAGTTAGTTGGGGAAGGGAAATACAGAAATCGAAATCGGGGGATGAGATGAAGGTGGAAGGGAAATTGGGGGTGACGGAAGAATACACACCGATATGGAGTGGAGCAAAGAAGGAAACGAGTGAATGGAAAAAGTAATAGAGGAAAAGGAACAGGGAACCTCGAAATTGGAAAATTTGGAATTGAGTCATGGAATTTGGACGTCTCCGTGCACCCTTAGTCTACAAAAGGATAGTCATACTATATTTTAGTAGTCGAACTCGGGCCAAGTTCGTTTAGGCTCAAACGCAGATCAAATTTTACTTATAACGTTATAATTCTTCTAATTCGTGCTTGCCCGTCTTATTTATGCTTTTACACCCTTAATTACTATCATAAATTATAAGATTTTTGTTGATCAAATAACATTAAAATGAATAAAAAAATTGTTTTTAGAGTTTCTGTTAAGTGTTTCTTTTTTTATGTATTTTAGTATTTATGTTAAGTGGACACGTAAGTGCAACTTGATTGATATATCTATCGATGATCTTCAGCCCAACTGGTTTGAGGTGAGAGGGTTTACCTCATCGGAGGGTTTCCGCTCGGGGTTGGTCACAGGTTCGATTCTCGTCCATCGAAAAATCATACTCATTAGAGGTTGAAAGGATATGGCGTGTGGGATGACTCAAACTTGTGACACGGAGGTTGTTAGAATTAGGATTTCACTATTGAACTACGCCTTAAAAAGAAAAAAAAGGAGAGTCAATCAAATGTATCTATAATTTTGATAGTTTTACTATCATTTGAATATATAGTTAATAGCCAAAATCGTCCTTGAGATTTTGTCACTTTTGCCACTTCAGTTCAAAACCCAAACCTTTTACATCTGGGTCCTTCAGTTTTATTTTTTGTGCCAAATTCGTCCCTGAAAAGGTTTGGGTTTTGCTAAATTCGTCCCTGAGGTTTGGTCACTTTTGCCACTTCAATCTAAAACTCAAACCTTGTTAGGGACGAATTTGGCAAGAAAAATAAAACTGAAGGACCCAGATATAAAAGGTTTGGGTTTTGGACTGAAGTGGTAAAAGTGACCAAACCTCAAAGACGATTTTGGCTATTAACTCTTTGAATATATAAAAACCAAACCAATGCAAACCATGCTGCAGTCTACCTAACATGTTGTAAGATGCTCAGTCCACCATATTGTTGCAACATGCACAAGAATAGAAGGATACACAACTAAGTTAGGCCATATTGATGTTTGCTTTGTGCGAGTTTACCCGACTCAAAACCATGATTACATATATCCTCCCTTAAAGTATAAAATATCAAATTTACTCATTTTTTTTAAATAAGTTATAGAATGACTTATTGACTTTTTACACCTTAATAAAACTTTAAATACCATATTTTCCATTTTTTACTACTTTTTCTTTTTTGTCCTTTTTACTTTAAAAAAAACGTATTTTCCTATGTTTCGCTAATGAGATTTTTTTAACTTTTTTATGTTTTTACCAAGTTTCTTTTGCGTTTTTCATTATTTTTTGTCATCTATAAAAGTGTAGAATAGAGATTAAATTATGAACTAACTAGTGTGAGAATATTCAAGTTTTCCCAATCTCAATCTTCTTTGTAATCTCATCCCCTTCTTATTTAATTGAATAGTGAAATCTATATTGACTAGTTGTTGATTCATTTCAGTTCTATTGCTTTAAATTAGTTCATTTCATTGGTGCTTTTATTAATCCTTAACATAGATGGCTTTGGAATAACTTTTGCAATAATATTTCACATTTTCTAGTGTTAATCGACATGATTTCGATTTTGCGAAAGGTCGCTTTTGAAGGAACTGATTACCGCACTTTCTCTGACTCGGATGACAAAAATTCATTGTGTTGTCAAGTACGCCTCTACACGACCACGATTACCTCGTTTCACTAAATATAATCCCGCCCTATGGATCTCTTAAGTCAGACAATATTTTTTATTTTACTTTATCTATGATGATGAGCGGTTTACTTATATTATGGAAATATTTGATAATGAACCATTTTAGTGGTTCAATTCATGGCATAGGAGTTCCGACTTCATCACATGGTATACTTTGAATACTATAATGCTTAATCAATTCCATGTTGGTGCCCTAGATAATCCTAATTCGAGTGAACTTAGCCGATTCCAACTGGTTCGATTGGGGTTTCACATATGCTTCGGTGTTGCCTTTGGATTCAATCTCTATTGATGGTAGTGTGACTAACAAAATTCAAACTTTAAAGAATCATGTTTAGGTATTTCCTAAGACTACAAGAATCGTTCTTACTACTAGTCCAAAACCTAGTGAAATTGGTAGTTATACTACTTTGTTTGATGCCCTTTATGCGCATTTTGAAGCTAATTTGCAATGGATTGACTTCAATTTTGATCCTGCTCCACTTAATGATCCTACAGTTGAGACCTTCTATTTGGCTCCATGTCACAACCAATCCATCAATGATGTTATGACTAATTATCGATACCAATGTAAGGTGTCAACTGCAACTGTATGGTTATCGGGATATATCTCGTACTTGTTTTGTTGTGGTTTATTATGCTCTCCATGGCAACTAGTGCAACTATTGTGTTGTTGTTCTAGTATCTTTTATTAAAGGATTTTCCACAACTATGCCTAGCTATTTCTTTTAGTCAAGATAGCAAAAGAAATGGTAAGGCTTGTTCGTTAATTCTTTGCTCTAAAGTGCAAACAATTGGTTGTTAGATGCATATTCACTCATTATTACAAATTTCAAATAGAAACTGGGTTGGCAATATGGTTCGGTTATAAAATTATGGACAGACATTTGTTTAATTGAGCATTCTTGTTTCTACTAAAAACATGCTATGTACTAATATTCTAGTAGCTCATTATTTGGCTCATAAACTTTATGAAGTTTCTCACATGTTGCCACTCATGGTAATTCAAATCACACCAGTCCACAAATTTATAGGTGCACTATTTCTAGTTAAAAGATTTATTAAATTTTGTCACTATGCTACCCTAACTATCCATAAGGTTGTAAATCACGTGTTCACTTAAAATACATAACAATACTTGACAAATTAATAGTCTAATAATAAATATTTATGTATTTTAGTGTTATTTTATTTTTTATGCATTTCCTTTTCAATTGATCAACAAAAATGCTTATAGTCATCCACTTGGTTTTTCTTTTTTAAGTTCTTTTTTAAAACAGCTTCTTTTTTAATTTCTAATAACACTATGGGGGTGGAGGGAGAAAGAGGGGCATGATGCATAATGTTTATTTTTCAAGCTCAAAAATAAGTTGGGAGTAGAAGGGGGTAAAAAGAATCTTGATGATTATTATTATTATTGTTGTTGTTGTTGTTGTTGTTGTTGTTGTTGTTGTTGTTGTTGTTGTTGTTGTTGTTGTTGTTGTTGTTGTTGTTGTTGTTGTTGTTGTTGTTGTTGTTGTTGTTGTTGTTGTTGTTGTTGTTGTTGTTGTTGTTGTTGTTGTTGTTGTTGTTGTTGTTGTTGTTGTTGTTGTTGTTGTTGTTGTTGTTGTTGTTGTTGTTGTTGTTGTTGTTGTTGTTGTTGTTGTTGTTGTTGTTGTTGTTGTTGTTGTTGTTGTTGTTGTTGTTGTTGTTGTTGTTGTTGTTGTTGTTGTTGTTGTTGTGGTTGTTGTTGTTGTTGTTGTTGTTGTTGTTGTTGTTGTTGTTGTTGTTGTTGTTGTTGTTGTTTGGTTGTTGTTGTTTGTTGTTGTTGTTGTTGTGTTGTTGTTGTTGTTGTTGTTGTTTTTTGTGTGTAAGATTTAAAACAAAAAAACCAATATAAGATTAAAAAAAACACAAACAAACCAATATGTTAGACCCATCGTAGTGGGCTTGAAATATAGCGCCAGGAGGGAGTGAGAAAACAAAATGGCGCCCCCCACACCATTACGGGGGGGCGTTATACCTTCAAAATCCAGCCGAGCGTTGTTTTAATAGCGCTGCACCACAATTGAACCACCCAATCAAATGTTGACACCTCATCTCCAGTTTTTTTTTTTTGTTGTTTTTTTTTTTAAATAGCGCCTCCCAACTTGTTTCCCCCACTACACCCATTTTTCACTTTATCTCTCCATGCTGACTCAGCTGCCACGTGGACCAATTAGAAAGTGGGGGCTTTATAAATAAAGCCCCCCACTACACATGGTTTTAGGCCATGTTTGACACATGGGCTCCATTTTTCAAGGGTGAAAATGATGGGGAGTTGGGGGGTAGGGGGTGAAGGGAATAATATTATTATGTTAGTTTGTGTGTTAAACTTAAAAAAAAAAAAGGATCAATCATCATCAAGCAAGAAGCCCCCCACGCCGATGAAGGATTCCCTGCCCAAGGGGCCACGCCCAAATTTTCACGCCATTGGGGTGGTGTAGGTGGGGGGTGAAAACCCTTTGACTAATAAAAAAGCCAGTTTCTTTTCTTTTATATTAATAAAGAAACGTAATAGCCCAGTTTTTAAATTAGTAAAAACCTGGTTATAATGTTACACATGACTAGCAAGCTAGTCGTCTGAACAGTGTGTCATTTTCAACATGGGTCAAAGTTGAAGTGGGTCGAATTGGTTGATGATTTTTGTTGCAATGTGATCTAAACCCACCGAAAAAGAAAACCATCATCAGTTTTTAGTTATCAAATACGTTTAAGAGGTTTATTAATCATTTTAGGGTCGGTTAGGGTTTAGTTAATAAAACCGTCGATTAATCCATTAAGAACATGTTGTTAGGGTTTAAAAAAATCACGATAAGTCATTGATGGAGATGTTCTTATAACGGTTTGTTGACTTCCGGATATCTAACCATTGATGCCAGTGGGGAAGGAGTACATCTGCAAAGTGTTCAGTTTATAAAGTAATTATAGATCTTGGTAACTAAAATATTTTTTCCAGCTTCGAGTTAGAGAGGACGGGGTGCTTAGCGTGAAGCATTAGTGGAGCACCTGTAACGAACCAATCGTACCCCGCCAACTGGACCACCACTCGTGAACCCTTCCCACCCGCAACACCACCCATGAAGCATCCGTGGAGCACATGGTTTCCCTATCTCCTCTGCATCTCTCTCTCTCTCTCTCCCTCTGCCACCCGTGAGATAGACCACGGAAACTCTCCACGGGACTACCAGAATCTCACTACCTGTGATCACGACGATGATGAAGCCGTGCTGGTAGTGGGGTACCAGTGCCCTTCACTGGTTGTCCCCCGTCCCCTCTTAGATCTATAAACCTTGTTAGAAAAAGAAAAAAAAAAAGAAGTTAGATTATGTTTTAGAGGATATTTTCTTGTTTGGTAATAATGTTAAAAAAAAACATGACAGATTCTGTTAATTATATGAAGAAAAACAAGAAACTGAGCGTTTTGCAGCTAAGGTAAAACACAGACAGGACCACTTGTCTTCAGGGATTGGGATCCACGGCCAATTTTGGAAAGTCCTTATATATCAATTATCATAACCTTCCAAATCACATCAGCCGTTCATCTTCCTACCCAAAAATCTATTCCTCTGTAACTATTAATAATCAATAAACAACGTTAAATCCTTCTATTAATAATAAACCAGATTGAAACCAAATATATTTGAAGAAAAAAATGAAGACGTGATACTATAAAGTAGTTTACGGATGACTTTTTGCCAAAACAAAATTTTGGTTTAAAACATTTTTATATTATCATGTTTGTTATTCCACCTTGATAATTTTTTTTTTTGGAAGGTGTGTTTCAGCGGTGAATCCAAACGACGCACAACCCCTCAACCCCAGTTCGAATCCAGGCCAAACGCGGGTGTTGAATTTCTCACCCCTTATTGCGAGTTGGGGGACTCGAACCTGAGACCAAGCCCGGGCGGGAACCTCCCTAAGGAGTAAACCCTCCCACCTCCGACCAGCTGGGCTGGACATCATCGGCATTCCACCTTGATAAATAACTAAATAAGGGGAAAATATAAATTTCAAATGCCTTGAGAAATAAATTTATCATCTCATCTCACATAGTGAAAACAAAGTGTCAAAGAAAATACTATTAACGAATCCCGTGTTTCTAATTGAATTTTTTATAATAAAAAAATTTACAGAAATGGGCCTATGAAATAACGACTTGGGCTTTGGAGATATGGGCTATAAATTATTATAAGAGATATATAAATAACTTATAATTATGTTTGGGCTCGTTTAGGCTCGCGAGCCCAATCGAGCTTTGTATCTAGGGTCGAGCTCGGGCTCGATAACTAAACGAGCCGTATTTCAGGCTCGAGCTCAAGCCGAGCTTTTGCTCGTTTAAGCTACTGACACGAGCTCGAGCCGAGTTTTTAGGTCGTTTGAATTTATTTTTAAATTACCTCGGATCGAGCCGAGCCGAGCTCGAGCTCTTAGGTTTTACTTTCAAACCGAGCCCAAGCTCGAGCCTAGTCATGCTCGGGCTCGGCTCAGCTCGTTTACACCTCTACTATCATGCATGTACAAGTGGATGTGGGTTGCTTACTTATTAGGAATATGATAAAAAAAAACGCATTTAAGATTAATCACCGAAGAAAGCTTTGATGACCCTGATACGTTATTTGTTGGTAAAATCATGGAGATATCAGCAGAGTTAATGATATATGATTAACCAAAACACTCTTGTTGAGGATTAATTAAGATTGTTTGTGTTATAGAAAGAGAGATTGTTAAAAAGATAAATAAGTAACACTTAATTCAAGTACTATTCGGGCTATTGTGTTATTGGGCTATTGTTGATAACAGGATTATATCTTTGGGCTGTTTGAGTTGAGAGCCCAGTTGGGATCAGTCAAGGAAAGTCACATTTAAAGTGTGTTTCTTCTGAACGGTTGAGATCAATTCTGTTAGAGATCAATGGTTCATATCGTCAGCTGGGATATCACACGGATCGAGCTCAATAATATATAAAGAGATTATTGTTTTTGTTTATTCATTATTCTCATATTTTCTCTGTATTTGTCTTTAGGGTTCTTGAGGTTCTCTCGTTGTATTAGTCTGATTTCTAGTCTGTAAGTCTTGTTTTGATTGTTATCTTCTTCACAATCGTCTACTGATCTTATTAATCAGTAGAAGATTGATGTATTGTACTTTGTATTGATTCTCAGTGATTTGCTGAGAATCTAGGGTTTGGTTTGGGTGTTTTCTGGGTTGGTTAATAATAAAAGTTTTGTCACCGTTTTGTCGCTATTTCTCTCTTGTCTTTGTATTATGGTTTGTGGATTGTTTGTGTATTGTTAGATCTTTAGTTCTTTTGACATGGTATCAGAGCCAAAGGCTCTTTGATCCTGGTCTAAGTCTTTCGCTGCTTGTTTTTTGAGGTCTTAGGGTTAGGGTTTTGATCTGACTCATAGATCTTGATCTTGACCTTATTTGTTGTTAGCAATAGATCTGATCTTTTATAGATCTTGTCTGTTGCTTGTTTCTAGTTTATCAAATAATAGATCTGATCTTTGTAGATCTTGTCTATTGTTTGTATTTTCTCTTATTTGTAGATCTAGGGTTTTTGTCAACGATTGTTGGCTGGAGGCTTTGGATCTTGATTCTGGAACGTGGTGTTGAGCTGGAAAATTGTGCTGATTGCTCTCTGGTCGTGTAACCTAAGTGAAGGTTACAGACTACGAGTTATTTGGTGAGATTGTTCCATTCTCTCTTGTTTACTGTCTTGTTGAGTCTAGGAGCACTGCCGGGTTAGGGGGACCGGTTTTGGCTCATTATTTGGTTGTGTTCATTACTTGTTTGCATATCTGTCTTGTTCTTGTTATTTGTCTTACTGTCTGTGTGTATTTCTTGTGATTACATATTATTAGTATACATATATATATATATAGATAATAAAAGGACTCCTGTGTTAAGAATTGGGTAGGCACCTTGAGTGATGAACCTACTATCTTTACACTGACACAGCTTCGTCCTTCTAGGATCTATTATTGTGTTGATTAATTACAACTGTGTGATTGTATATCTGTTTGCTCTTTGCTTCCTGTTCTGTGATTAACTGTGTATTATGGGTGATGTTGTAAATGTGGTGCTGGTGGAGGTAATGATCCTCCAGCTGGTACCTGATTAGTAAATTGGACATAGGTGATCCATTGTACATTCATCCTAATGACACTAGTACATTAACCATCATAATATCAAGCTTAAAGGAACTGAAAATTATAATGTGTGGGCTAAGTCAATGAAGTTAGCCCTTGAAACAAAAAAATAAGTTTGGGTTTATTGATGGTAGTACTGTTAAATCTGTTGATGATGAAGTCTTAGGAAAACAATGGGATAGGTGTAACTCAGTTGTGTTATCTTGGTTGCTTAATTCTGTAAGTGAGGAGTTATATTTAGGTCAAGTTTTTTCAAAAAATGCTAGGGATGTGTGGATAGATTTAAAATAAACATATGATAAGGTTGATGGATCAGTAGTGTTCAATTTGCATCAAAAGATATGTTCTATTAATCAAAATGGTAGTACTGTTTCTGAGTACTATCATAAGTTGAACACAATGTGGAAAGAATTTGACTCTATTGTACAATTACCACCTTGTACATGTGAAGCTTCAAGAGAATTTAATAGTTTTAATGGGTTAATAAAACTTATGCAATTCTTAATGGGTTTAGATGAAATTTATAACCTGTTAGAACTAATCTTTTGATGCAAGATCCATTACCTTCTGTTAAACATGCATTCTCTATTGTATCAAGAGAGGAGTCACATAGGAAATCTAATAGTGGTGTAAAAGGGTCAAATGTTTCTTTTCTGGTGAAAGGAAATACTATGTTAATAATAATAATAACAGGAGACCCTTTAACAACACTAATAGAGGACCAAATCCCAATCTAAAATGCACTCACTACAATATGATTGGTCATACTGTGGATAGATGCTATGAACTAGTAGGCTATCCACCAGGGTTTAAGAAAAAAGGAAACACTCAGCCCATTAGAAGTAATGCTTCTAATGGAAAAGTGTCTGTGTCTAATAATAACTCTGTGTCTAGCTCTTCTGTTCCTTTTACTTCAGATCAGATTTCAAACTGATAAGTCTTATAAGTGAGAAAGGTGGAACTGAAGCACAAAGTTTCCAATGCTGGAGGTGAGTGTGTAGTTGTAAATGGTTTTTCAAATATGACTGTTTTGTCTAAAGTTTGTCAAATTTTTGAAAATTTTTCTAATTGTTCTATTGAAACCAAAACTGCTTTATTACTTAAATGGATCATGGATTCAGGTGCTAACCAACATATGGTTAGCACTGATGAACACTTGATCAATGCATTTGATGTAACTCAATATAACATGTTGTTAAACATCCTAATGGAACTAATGCTAAAGTAAAAAAGATTGGTGATATTAAGATCACAGATGATGTAATATTGCATGATGTTTTCTATGTTCTGAATATTGTGTCAATTTAGTTTCTGTCAATAAGCTAGCTAAGGATAGCAAATTGAGTGTCTTATTTGATGAGTATAAATGTTGTGTTCAGGATTCCAGGTCCAAGAGGGTCTGGTGACTGGTAGAGCTTATGATGGTCTGTATTTCTTAGGAGACAGTGTGAGTACTCCTAATGTCTGTTTTAGTAGTATTGTTGAGTCTAATTTGTGGCATAGCAGACTTGGACATCCATCTGACCAAGTTCTAGCTGTGTTAAAGGATTCTTTAAATTTAGGAAAGGTTAGTTCTCAGCCTTGTGATATATGTCACAAAGCTAAGCAGATTAGGAATCCTTTTCCACTGAGTGAACATAAGACTAAGGAAGTAGGAGACCTAGTTCACCTAGATGTATGGGGTCCTTACAGGATTACCAGTAAAGAGGGTTTTAGGTATTTCTTGACTGTTGTGGATGATTTTTCAAGAACTGTTTGGTGTTATTTACTTAAAAATAAAGGTGAAGTGTTTGAAAATCTGGTTATTTTTTATAAGCTTCTTAAAACTCAGTTTAAGAAACATGTAAAGATATTCAGAAGTGATAATGGCACTGAGTTTATAAATCAACAGTTTAGTAGTTTTTGTAATAAAAAAGGTATTATACACCAAACTTCTTGCATTCACACTCCACAACAAAATGGGGTTGTGGAGAGAAAACATAGACATCTCCTTAACATAGCTAGAGCTTTGTTGTTCCAAAGTCAAGTGCCACTTAATTTCTGGTTGAGTGTGTTCTAACTGCTGCATATCTAATTAACAGGCTTCCTTCCTCTGTGTTAAATGGTAAGAGTCCCTATGAAAAGGTTTATGGGTTCCCCCAACTGTGAGTCATTTGAGAAATTTTGGTTGCTTGTGTTTTAAAACCATTTTAAATGAAGATGATAAACTGTCTAGTAGGTCTGATAAAAGTGTATTACTTGGATATTCTGTGTTTAAAAAGGGATATAAACTGTGGAATTTGGGTAAAAATCAAATAGAATATTCCAGGGATGTTAAATTTTTTGAAGAAATATATCCTTTTAAATTCAAAAAATGATAAACAAGTTTTTAAAGATTTAGATCATTTAAATTTCTTTGATCACACAAGCAATAAAGTTTCTGAATCTAGTAATCCTCCCGATGATGAAGGGGGAATCATTGTTTCTCAGGACACCTTATCTGGGCTAGAGTTTGATGACTCTCCCAGGGCTGCAAGGGGGGTAGATCAGAATGCTGATCAGCAGCCTAGTAGTCCAGGTGTTAGAGGGACAGACCTGCCCAGAGATGAAGGGTCTAATGATGAGAACAAAACTCCTGAGGGAGATAGGATAAGTCCTAGAAGGTCTAGTAGGGAGTCAGTTTTACCAAAAAGGTTTGATGACTTTGTTATTGAAGGCAAAGTCAAGTATGGTGTTGAGAATGTGGTCAATTATTCCAAATTGTCTTATGATAATTTCTGTTTTATATCTAGTCTAAATAAATCTGTAGAGCCAAATAGTTATTCAGAATCCTCAAAGGATCCAAAATGGATTGAGGCTATGAATAATGAAATAGAGGCTCTTCATAGGAATAATACTTGGGTCTTATGTGAATTACCTAAAGGTAGGAAGCCTATAGGATGTAAATGGGTGTATAAAGTGAAATATAAGGCTAATGGAGAGATAGAAAGATATAAGGCTAGACTTGTAGCAAAAGGCTACAATCAGAGAGAGGGTTTAGACTTTGGTGAGACTTTTTCACCAATAGTTAAAATGGTTACAGTAAGAACTGTAATCAGTCTAGCTGTCCAGAACAATTGGTCTTTATTTCAACTTGATGTAAATAATGCATTCTTGTATGGGTCTTTGTCTGAAGATGTGTATATGACTTTACCAGAAGGGTTCTATTCTGAAATGAAACTAAGGTTTGCAAGTTAGTTAAGTCCTTGTATGGGCTAAAACAAGCCCCTAAACAATGGAATGAAAAATTGACAAAAGTGTTAATTCAAATGGTTTTAAACAAAGTATTTGTGATTATTCATTATTTGTTAAAAATGAAAAAGATGTGTTTATAGTTTTACTAGTCTATGTTGATGACATTGTGGTTACTGGTAACTGTAATACAGAAATTAACAATGTTAAAAATGTTTTGAGTAAGAGTTTTCAAATAAAAGATCTAGGTAAATTAAAATACTTCTTAGGAATTGAAGTTTTGTATTCAGAAGTTGGAATTTGTATGTCTCAAAGGAAGTATTGTTTAGAGTTGCTAAATGAGTTTGGTTATTTGGGGTGTAAACCTGTCAATACACCTATAGAACCAAACTATGTTGTATCAAATAAGAATAGCAAAACTGAACACTTGTTAGAAGATGTTACTGGTTACCAAAAATTAATTGGTAAACTAATATATCTTTCTCTAACAAGGCAGATATCAATTATGTTGTTCAATATCTTAGTCAATTCATGCATAAACCTTGTAAGGGTCATCTTCAAGTAGCATTAAGGTTACTAAGATACCTGAAACTGTCACCTGGAAAAGGAATCATGTTCAAAAAAGGTGATAGTTTTGAATTACAAGGTTTTGCAGATGCTGATTGGGCTAAGTGTCCAGTTACAAGAAAGTCTGTTACTGGTTTTTGTATTTATCTTGGTAACTGCCTCATATCCTGGAAAAGTAAAAAACAGAATACTATTTCCAGGTCTACTGCTGAGGCTGAGTATAGGGCAATGTGTTCAGCAACTTGTGAGTTAATGTGGCTTATTAACTTGTTAAGTGAGCTGAATGTATCTTGTTGTTTGCCTGTTAGTCTTTATAGTTGTAAGACCCTAACCCGTTGTCACGAGATCAACGCCTAATCATACGGGTTTTGACCTTACGTAAAACCACTCCCGATTAAAACTTTTAAAATTATGAGAAACATAAACCGTTGTGATCAAATACATATTCGATTCCCAAAAATTTATACATTTTAATAGTTAAAACATATACTAAGATTTTGCGTTTTATCGAGAGTTCCTTGAATTTTAATGCGGAAGCTTGATGAGTGCTCGGGTGTGTTCGGTTCTTCTCGCGACTCGATCCTTGCTCGGGATTTCCATCAAAGGTGTACCTAGCACCATTACATAGATAATGGTTAGTTGTGTTGATAATAACACCTTTTAAATAGTAAACACATTGATACGCGTCAAAACGGAACGAACGGGTTTGGAATACAAAACAAATATTTTGGTATTACATTCCGCTGTAAGCTACGCTTCCAGCGTAAGCTACGTTGGTCACTAGATAAAATTTCCCGAGAGGGCCTGGCGTAACCTACGCTGGCTACTGGACAATTTTTGCGAATGGTCCTAGCGTAAGCTACGCTGCTAGCGTAAGCTACGCTAGACACTGGACAAATTTCCTGAGAGGGTCTGACGTAAGCTACGCTGCCAACGTAGCTTACGTTGGCCACTGGCTGAAAAACTCATTGTTTATGCTTGCTTTTCCCCACTTTTGGCATCTCTTTTACTTATGTTCAAAGCCATTCCGGGGAACACTTGGGGACTCATTGATACCATATTATCATGCTTATAAGATACCATTTCTCAAAATCAAATACACCTTTTTGGTTATTCAATGCTTATGTTGATTTTACCCAAATCGACCCGTTAAGGCCATAAATTATACAAAGCCTTATTTGACCATTCAAAAGGCATGACAATCATATTGTCAACCCATTGAACACTTGTTTAACTAAAAACATCAAGTGATTTGTTTCATTAAGATCCGGTTCTTAGATTTAACCTTTAGTAAATCTTTAAATTCCTAAAATGCCCCTTATGGCCAAACCTTTCCATTTAGCCATCCATGGTGACACTTCTTGTTTCAAATCCATTATTTTTGACTCAATGACTTGTTTATAACCCTCTAAGTCCTTCCGGACTTAGATTGTCACCATTTATCAATATTTCTCTTATTTAGTCGATTCTAAGCGCAATAACGCACATTAGACATAGTTATGGAAATAACTTACTTGATTAACACCCACACCTCATGTGAGTAGTTTTAGTACCCATGTTGCTTCACTCGAAGTCGTTTATTTAGCTACGGACTTACCGGGTGGCCTTGACCCATATCCATACCTTGTGCTCATCCTCCATGATTCTTGGCATCAAGTGCCCATTCTAAAAATGCATTTACCTGCATGCTTTCTAGATTGACAAACATTAATTTTCTCGAATTCAAATGGTAACACTTTGCCATTTGATACGTTTAACCTCATGAATCTTAATTCTTTGGAATACAAGCATCATGTGTTGGACTCAAATGATGAGGGCTTCACCATTTGACCCATTTAGACCCGTAGTTCATGATGCTATGTTTTCCAAGCCTTATCTATGGTTCAAGTGACACAAGCTTGACCAATTTAACAACATACTTAAAGACTTCATTCAAATGTTTTCATTCGGATTAAAACATCATTCCTCGCGTATCATTTTTAATTAACCCGTTTGATGAATTTTACCATTCGGTCACAACTCATTATCTCGATTAATGTCATAAAACACATTTTGTTATGAGTGCGCATAAGGCAACCCACTTCCTAAATTCCACCCCTTGGGGTTTACCTTTATCACATACTTAAGATTTAAGACTAGTGTATACAACAATTAAGCTATGCTATAGTCTAATGGTGTAAGTAAAACTTACATTGTATTCATTCTCATTTCCTTGCACTTTAGGCTCATATCCACTTGACCCGTTTTGCTCGTTGATCCATTCCATCCAAGCTTGCACCTAGCTTGACAAGATCAACCTTATCTAAACTCATAAGGTTAATTAAGTTAGTCATCATGTCCAATAACTAACACATCTTATAAGTTTATTCACACCATTACATCACTTTCCCAATCATCGTTGGGCTATATTTTCATGTATGGTGTGATCCATCTTTTAAACATGTGTTTCACGTTTTATATACGGGTAATTCCATGATTACCCAAATCTAGTTATCACCTAATTTTGCACACAAGACTATTGAGGCGTTTCATCAAACACTTGGTGTGCACCCACCAATTTGTTTAGTTTTAAAAGCTCAAGATTAGCCAAAACATAATCATTTGTCTAATCATCATCATAATACATTATTTAGACCATTTTGCTTAAATTTCCCATATTAACAACTCCTAAGAGTCAACTAGATCAGTAAACATAGAGGGTTTCAACCTAGAGGTAAAACCCAAATTTTACACATTAACATACTCATATGAACATAACCAACTTCACATGAAGAATGTGATTCATAACCAAATTAGATATGATTGAGGCTCCCTAAAGCTAGAGAAACCTCCTACAACTTAGAATCTCACGTTTTTTTACAAAACCCTAGATTTTCACCATGATTAAAAACGAGTATAGCATCAATTTCTACCAAATAAATGGTACCTTGATGATCATTAGGCCTTAGAAGACCCGTTTCTTGCTAATGCACTGAAAATCCCCTTGCTTTGGCTTGGATTCAAGCTCATTATTGAGTTTAGGGTTTGGTTGGGTGAAGGAGGTGATCTCCTGATGTTGGAGTCAACCAACACACACAAGTGTGTGTGTGTTTTGTTTTTATCTAGTTTTATTAATAAAACTAGTTTTGCCACATTGGCAACTATAGTCCCTCCAATAATCCCCGAATGTCATATTCTTATCAAACTAGTTATTCAAGCTAGTTTTCTTATATTATTAGCTCGTTTATAAGATTAATAACATTAACTAGATTATTTCTATATTAGAACATAATCCGTGTTCTTTCTTTGTTCGATCCTTGTTTTATTAATTTTGCTAATCACGTCTAATGGCATAATTAGGCGAATGAATGGTTTTGGGGCGTTACAAGTCTACCCCCCTTAAAGAGGTTTCGTCCCCGAAACCTTTCTTGTGTTCTTGCTTTGGTCATACCAAAGAACCTTAGTGTCTCTTATCAAATTTGAGCACATGTCAATCCCCTGACCTTCTATAGTCTAACAATTAGTACTATATTCTCAGGGTTTGTATCCCTTTATTCGGACTTCTATCTTTTATTATATGAAAGCCTTAGCTTTCATAATGTGACTTGAGTTATTTTATTCTTTCGGTTAACTAGGGGAAATATCTACTTACTTACCCCTACCAGACATTTTAGCTACTTATGTTCCTCATAGGCCTTCCCTAGAACTGTAGACTATTCCCCGTTTACTATTATCTCGAAGGATGTAATGATTTAAGGGTTCGTTCTATCGTACCCCCTAAAGCATCTACTGGATTACTTGTTTGCATTATGCATACGTACGTATGCCTATGCATCTATTAACAAAAGTAATTTATCTTGGTTTCCATGACTAACTCGACTTTTTAGTCATAGCCGTTTTCTAGCCCTTGGATTCATCCCCGAATCCAAATCTCGTTTCTTTTAGGTTTGCTAGAATGTTATAAACAGACTTTGCTTTGCACTAACGTTTTCCTTTCCTTGGCTAATCCTATTCTAAGAATTTGCCATCTATTGGGTTCTTTCAACCTTCGTGATCATTGTGGAAATCGTTACCAATTCCCACACTTTACCTAGCCGGTTTGCTAGGCTCCTATGTTTCAAGTGTCTTATTCTAAGGTATAACCCTAAGGCTTACCATTCTATTCTATCCTCACACCAAGTAAGCTATCCTGGTTCTTTATGCTTGGGCTTTTTCCCATAACATCTCTATTTCGTGTCCGTCAATTTGAATTTGGGTTTCCCAAGTTCCCGTTTTGCTAACTCGATTGGTGGTCATTGCCACAACCGAATCGTTTAAAGACTTTTGTGTTTCAGAGTTCTATCATTTGTCTATTTAGAATGCTTATTTTCTTAAAATCCTTTCTTCTGATTTACCGTTCTCAACATAAGTTGAGGTTGGTTTTCTTTTCACAATAAAATGGCGTTGATTTGACATTACAACGGATTGTATCGACTAATCCCATGTTATCATGGTTTGCATTAGGTTGTACCAACTATACAACCTAATGTTATCATGATTTGCATTAGATTGTACCAACTGTACAATCTAATTTTATCACAGTTTGCATTAGATTGTATCAACTGTACAATCTAATGTTATCACACTTTACACTTTTTCATCATTAACCCGAGGGTTGAATGATTTACTGATTTATCACGGCCCTAGTCCGTTGTTTATGTCATCAATCCGAAGATTTATGACTTACTGGTTTATCACAACCCAAGTCCGTTGTTTATCTCACTAATCCGAAGATTTATGACTTACTGAGTTATCTCAGCCCATGTCCGCGGTTTATGTCATTAATCCGAAGATTTATAACGTACCCGAATGTGATTATGACTCAACCTTGATTAAGATTCAAGTCTATTTACAAACCAATTTACTTATGACTCAACCTTGATTAAGGGTAAAGTCTATTTACAAACCGAATTTACTTATGACTCAACCTTCATTAAGGTTCAAGTCTATTTACAAACCATATTTACTTATGACTCAACCTTGATTAAGATTCAAGTCTATTTACAAACCGAATTTACTTATGACTCAACCTTGATTAAGGTTCAAGTCTATTTACAAACCGAATTTACTTATGACTCAACCTTGATTAAGGTTCAAGTCTATCTCTATAACAACCAAAGGTAACTCGTATAGTATATTGCCCGTTTTGCTAGCCCAGCTTATAAGCTGGTGCCTCGCTCAAGGTCTTGCATGAATCGCATCCCTGCCGTGTTAGACAGTGGACTACGTCCAAAATGCCTCAGTATATTGTCCTCTTTGCTAGCCCAGCGTATTTCAACTGGTGCCTCGCTCAAGGTCTTGCATGGATCGCATCCATGCCGTGTTAGACAGTGGACTACGTCCAAAATGCCTCAATATATTGTCCTCTTTGCTAGCCCAGCGTATTTCAACTGGTACCTCGCTCAAGGTCTTGCATGGATCGCATCCCTGCCGTGTTAGACAGTGGACTACGTCCAAAATCTCCCGGCACCTTACACTTACTAAGCCTTTGCTACATAGATTGCATATGTATTAATTATAAGAAACCCATGGTATCATATGTTTAACACTTACCTGGCCAGGGTAAGTAATTCGCATATTGTACACACGGACTTATTATAATTAAGGCATCACACCCTATGCAAACAAATTTTCAGCTCATGCTTATGTCCCCTATTTTATTTGGTAAAACCTTTCTCTTGATATTTATTGGGTAGTTGGTTTTAACTTTACACATTTAAAACCAACGATGTGTTTTCATTTCATAAAACTTTGTGTGTTCATACCCATTGATATGACCACTACGTGACTCTAACATTTATTAGATTTTAAACGTTAGTTTGGGATGATTACCCCCAACCGGTTTCGACGTTCAAGTTAAGTTTGTGCATTGATCGTTCATTATCTTGAACTATGCACCTTTCCTGTTCTGCTCTTTGATTGTGTATGCAATTACCACTCTTCGTGTGATAATTGCCTACTAGTGCACTTACTATGATTTAGGGCGTGTACCTGATTGATACATGCTCATGTGTTCCCCTCTTTTTATCAATCCGCTAGTCTAAGTCGTTACTTGACTTGGTCCATGGTGAGCATGCCTTCCGCCGTGCTCCTGGACCCTCCACCACCTCGTTGGGTGAATCATTCGATCCTATCTCGATCGAATAAAATGTTCTCATCCCTGTCACATTTACAATTTCAATTGATTAGTAACATGACATGTCGGTATTAGTATGCATCATTACAATAATAATGTTAGAATTCTTGTTACACAAGAATTTCGTTGCCTGAATAAATATTTGGATAGGCTTTAAGGCGCCCAACCACTTCCTTACCAAGATGTTGTGATAGCATGTATCTACACGATATCACTATTGATCATATATAACAATCTCTGATCAAACCGGATTGTTATTGTAAATATTACTTACCGGATTCCTCGATCAAGCCCCGAACCGAACACCCTTCAACACTTGAGCGCACAGTTTGAGTCCAAGTATCCTTCTCGACACTCGGATCCCTCAAACCAATGGCTCTGATACCACTTGTAAGACCCTAACCCGTTGTCACGAGATCAACGCCTAATCATACGGGTTTTGACCTTACGTAAAACCACTCCCGATTAAAACTTTTAAAATTATGAGAAACATAAACCGTTGTGATCAAATACATATTCGATTCCCAAAAATTTATACATTTTAATAGTTAAAACATATACTAAGATTTTGCGTTTTATCGAGAGTTCCTTGAATTTTAATGCGGAAGCTTGATGAGTGCTCGGGTGTGTTCGGTTCTTCTCGCGACTCGATCCTTGCTCCGGGATTTCCATCAAAGGTGTACCTAGCACCATTACATAGATAATGGTTAGTTGTGTTGATAATAACACCTTTTAAATAGTAAACACATTGATACGCGTCAAAACGGAACGAACGGGTTTGGAATACAAAACAAATATTTCGGTATTACATTCCGCTGTAAGCTACGCTTCCAGCGTAAGCTACGTTGGTCACTAGATAAAATTTCCGAGAGGGCCTGGCGTAACCTACGCTACCAGCGTAAGCTACGCTGGCTACTGGACAATTTTTGCGAATGGTCCTAGCGTAAGCTACGCTGCTAGCGTAAGCTACGCTAGACACTGGACAAATTTCCTGAGAGGGTCTGACGTAAGCTACGCTGCCAACGTAGCTTACGTTGGCCACTGGCTGAAAAACTCATTGTTTATGCTTGCTTTTCCCCACTTTTGGCATCTCTTTTACTTATGTTCAAAGCCATTCCGGGGAACACTTGGGGACTCATTGATACCATATTATCATGCTTATAAGATACCATTTCTCAAAATCAAATACACCTTTTTGGTTATTCAATGCTTATGTTGATTTTACCCAAATCGACCCGTTAAGGCCATAAATTATACAAAGCCTTATTTGACCATTCAAAAGGCATGACAATCATATTGTCAACCCATTGAACACTTGTTTAACTAAAAACATCAAGTGATTTGTTTCATTAAGATCCGGTTCTTAGATTTAACCTTTAGTAAATCTTTAAATTCCTAAAATGCCCCTTATGGCCAAACCTTTCCATTTAGCCATCCATGGTGACACTTCTTGTTTCAAATCCATTATTTTTGACTCAATGACTTGTTTATAACCCTCTAAGTCCTTCCGGACTTAGATTGTCACCATTTATCAATATTTCTCTTATTTAGTCGATTCTAAGCGCAATAACGCACATTAGACATAGTTATGGAAATAACTTACTTGATTAACACCCACACCTCATGTGAGTAGTTTTAGTACCCATGTTGCTTCACTCGAAGTCGTTTATTTAGCTACGGACTTACCGGGTGGCCTTGACCCATATCCATACCTTGTGCTCATCCTCCATGATTCTTGGCATCAAGTGCCCATTCTAAAAATGCATTTACCTGCATGCTTTCTAGATTGACAAACATTAATTTTCTCGAATTCAAATGGTAACACTTTGCCATTTGATACGTTTAACCTCATGAATCTTAATTCTTTGGAATACAAGCATCATGTGTTGGACTCAAATGATGAGGGCTTCACCATTTGACCCATTTAGACCCATAGTTCATGATGCTATGTTTTCCAAGCCTTATCTATGGTTCAAGTGACACAAGCTTGACCAATTTAACAACATACTTAAAGACTTCATTCAAATGTTTTCATTCGGATTAAAACATCATTCCTCGCGTATCATTTTTTAATTAACCCGTTTGATGAATTTTACCATTCGGTCACAACTCATTATCTCGATTAATGTCATAAAACACATTTTGTTATGAGTGCGCATAAGGCAACCCACTTCCTAAATTCCACCCCTTGGGGTTTACCTTTATCACATACTTAAGATTTAAGACTAGTGTATACAACAATTAAGCTATGCTATAGTCTAATGGTGTAAGTAAAACTTACATTGTATTCATTCTCATTTCCTTGCACTTTAGGCTCATATCCACTTGACCCGTTTTGCTCGTTGATCCATTCCATCCAAGCTTGCACCTAGCTTGACAAGATCAACCTTATCTAAACTCATAAGGTTAATTAAGTTAGTCATCATGTCCAATAACTAACACATCTTATAAGTTTATTCACACCATTACATCACTTTCCCAATCATCGTTGGGCTATATTTTCATGTATGGTGTGATCCATCTTTTAAACATGTGTTTCACGTTTTATATACGGGTAATTCCATGATTACCCAAATCTAGTTATCACCTAATTTTGCACACAATACTATTGAGGCGTTTCATCAAACACTTGGTGTGCACCCACCAATTTGTTTAGTTTTAAAAGCTCAAGATTAGCCAAAACATAATCATTTGTCTAATCATCATCATAATACATTATTTAGACCATTTTGCTTAAATTTCCCATATTAACAACTCCTAAGAGTCAACTAGATCAGTAAACATAGAGGGTTTCAACCTAGAGGTAAAACCCAAATTTTACACATTAACATACTCATATGAACATAACCAACTTCACATGAAGAATGTGATTCATAACCAAATTAGATATGATTGAGGCTCCCTAAAGCTAGAGAAACCTCCTACAACTTAGAATCTCACGTTTTTTTACAAAACCCTAGATTTTCACCATGATTAAAAACGAGTATAGCATCAATTTCTACCAAATAAATGGTACCTTGATGATCATTAGGCCTTAGAAGACCCGTTTCTTGCTAATGCACTGAAAATCCCCTTGCTTTGGCTTGGATTCAAGCTCATTATTGAGTTTAGGGTTTGGTTGGGTGAAGGAGGTGATCTCCTGATGTTGGAGTCAACCAACACACACAAGTGTGTGTGTGTTTTGTTTTTATCTAGTTTTATTAATAAAACTAGTTTTGCCACATTGGCAACTATAGTCCCTCCAATAATCCCCGAATGTCATATTCTTATCAAACTAGTTATTCAAGCTAGTTTTCTTATATTATTAGCTCGTTTATAAGATTAATAACATTAACTAGATTATTTCTATATTAGAACATAATCCGTGTTCTTTCTTTGTTCGATCCTTGTTTTATTAATTTTGCTAATCACGTCTAATGGCATAATTAGGCGAATGAATGGTTTTGGGGCGTTACAATAGTGATAGTAAAGCAGCTATTTCTATAGCTGCTAATCCAGTGTTCCATGATAAAACTAAGCATTTCGAAATTGATTTGCATTTTCTGAGAGAGAAAATTGCAAATGGAGTTATTAAAACTGTGAAGGTCAGTACAGATGAACAAATTGCTGATCTGTTCACTAAAGGTGTTGGAGTTGCACAGCACAATGTGTTGTGTGATCGTTTGGGACTATATGATATGTTTAGTACTTGAATTATGGGGGGATGTTAAAAAGACAAATAAGTAACACTTAATTCAAGTACTATTCGGGCTATTGTGTTATTGGGCTATTGTTGATAACAGGATTATATCTTTGGGCTGTTTGAGTTGAGAGCCCAGTTGGGATCAGTCAAGGAAAGTCAACATTTAAAGTGTGTTTCTTCTGAACGGTTGAGATCAATACTGTTAGAGATCAATGGTTCATATCGTCAGCTGGGATATCACACGGATCGAGCTCAATAATATATAAAGAGATTATTGTTTTTGTTTATTCATTATTCTCATATTTTCTCTGTATTTGTCTTTAGGGTTCTTGAGGTTCTCTCGTTGTATTAGTCTGATTTCTAGTCTGTAAGTCTTGTTTTGATTGTTATCTTCTTCACAATCGTCTACTGATCTTATTAATCAGTAGAAGATTGATGTATTGTACTTTGTATTGATTCTCAGTGATTTGCTGAGAATCTAGGGTTTGGTTTGGGTGTTTTCTGGGTTGGTTAATAATAAAAGTTTTGTCACCGTTTTGTCGCTATTTCTCTCTTGTCTTTGTATTATGGTTTGTGGATTGTTTGTGTATTGTTAGATCTTTAGTTCTTTTGACAGAGATAAAACTCACTAGGTCCTTCAAGTGATTTGTAAATCAGAATGCTAATGAATCCGTACATCATCATCATCGTATTTTCGATGTAGCTAGAACAAATTAATTCTAGACCTTAAGATTAACTTCACTTTTACCCTACAGTCCTTCGTTGATGACTGCTAATGGCTCTGGCACCTCCATTGTGGACGGCGACGATGCTCGCAGTCCAGATTCGATGTTGCCTCCTTCTGGTCATTCCGTTTTGGTCTTGAACCCTTTAGGATTCTCAGACGACGGTGGATGGTAGCAGTGGTTCACATGGCAATTATCCTATCTTTTAATATGTAAAGAATTATCCTATCCAGTCATGTGTGAAGGATTTGAATAGTGTTTTCGTCATTCATTGTTGGTTGTATGATCTACGTACGGTGCATATTTGGTGTACACATGTTCACATCTTTTTACCTCACAAGTTATGTTTTCCCTTAAAAGCCTTTGTTGGCTTCTTCTTTTGAAATATTGGGTTTATTTGCAGCCGCAACAAGCTATGTTTTTTGAGTCTTTGGATACCACAAAACAACACTTGACATACACTTTAATAGTTGATATATGCTTACCACTGTCTTCGTGCGTTTTGCACATCTTCCGGCGCGATGCGCAAGTGGAAAAAACGACTACTTGTTATAGAATAACAATTGAGCTGTTCTTATTTCTTAGGAACAATGCCTCTTTTGTTTTGTGTCTTTTATTTTTTTAATTAAGGTGGATTTCATTTTTCGGTCCTTTAAGTTTATATGTTTTACTTTTCGCCTTCAAGTTTTGCCTTTTTTTTCTTTTGTTTATGGTTTTTTATATGTATTTTAATTTTTTTATAAATTCGAGTTTGTCTACGTTTCATGCAGCTTGCGATCTAAGTTTGCGTTTATCTTTGCCTATACTTTACGTCATGTGGCGTTACAGATTCACGGTTGTGTTTTACGATTTTCTCAATTTTGATCGTCGCTTGCTCACTACTTAGCACAATTTAATAACTCACGCAATTGCAACACGGAGTTACACTAGCTATATCAAAAGACTAAAAGTAATATATCTATATTATATATAATAATAGACTGACTGATATAAACCATCATTCCTTATGTAAGCTTTCTCTCCTTATGTTTTGCACTAAATCAAATCAAAATCTGTCCGTACAAATGTACAATTCGTGCCACAAAGCGTGTCTGTGTGTTGGTCTAAGCAAAAAAACAAATCTAAAAAATTCTTTTGATATCATGTTCGTTTCAAAAGTTCAAAAATATCTCAAAATTATCGGTGAAAAAAAAAATAGATCTTCAACTCGAGAAAGTTCAAAAAATATCTCAAAATTTTCTATAAAAAAATAGATCCTCAACTCGATAAGATGACTCGTTTTTATATTCAAATATGGACATCGACTCAAGAAATGTGACTCATTTCAAGTCTAGACTCACTCTCGAAACTTATATAGAGTACTCTTACTTTGTGACTCGTTTTTATATTCAAATATTCAAATAATTGCCGCGTGCCTCAATCTAGACTAGAGGTGAAACCCAAAACTGATTTAAATCCTAAATCCAACCAAAACAAGCTTGAAATTGTTGGAGACACAACCCGGTTCCAATTTGATTAAATCCGTAGGTTTGTAATTCTCACTTTGAAACCAGTTTGAACCCGAAATGAGCCGGTTAAAAATGATAAAATTGCTCAAAAAATATATATATAAATTTGAAACCGGTTTAACCCGAAACAAAATCATTAAAAAAGGTAAACAAACCAACTTTGACTTTTTATTTACCAACCGAACCAGAGTAAGATTTGAACTCGATTTGGGCATGTCCCCCCAATTCACCCGAGACAACCTCGTTTGAATTTGCCCCACATCATCTGCACAAAAAGAGTCATATCAATCTAATTATTTCCATAATTCCATTAATTTGTAAGGGCGAAGCTTCGTTCGGGCCAGGGCCCTCCTAGTTTTTTCAGTGATGTAAATTTAAGCGTATTTCGTCTGAGATTTTTATAAGTATCATGTCCGCCTCCCTTTTTTTGCTCAACAGTATAAATACGCGTATTCCATCCGAAAATTTTATACGTGTTGTGTCTGAGCCCCCCTAATATAAGGGCTCCATGACTTTCGGCCCCTAGTATATTTGTTCAAGCTCCACCACTGATTTAGAGACGATTTTTTGCATGTTATAAAAGTCTATAATTAATTGTCAAGGAAATTCTCATTAAACCTCAATAACTTAGTTCATTAGTATTGTAAATTTGTAACACACTAATACACATGCATGGCTTCGGTTCACTTAAATTTTTACTTCATGTTTCATCTATGTTTGTTTTGTATTATTCATTTGTGACTCAAATTTTCATTACGTGTTTCATCTATTGTATAAAAAAACTTACTAAAACAACGTAGTAATGCTTCATCATATGATAAAATGATTATGCATATGCATAAAATTAAGAAAAAAAATACTTTAACTTCCATTCACTAATGGCGAAATTTTATATTCTAGCTGTCGTATTCGATCACCGTCTAATAAAATGTGAAGTAATCCCCTTGATTTAAACAGTAACCACTCTTAAAGAAGACATATTTTAAAAAAGGTCATAATAATAAATTTTCTAGACTAACTTTTGACACATTATATGTGACATTGGCTGGTTTATTTATTCTGACGGTTTAATAAAATATCTTTTTTTATAGTGAATTATGAAGATAAATTGTTTTTATTAAAGTGTTTTAAAAAGAAATTAAGTTACAGACGCTAGTGTCTTTTTTATCTGATTTCTAGTGTAATAAGACTCCCCCAAGTCCAACTTTATAGATCTAAAAATTGTAAACGGTTTAGTTTTGTGAGATGAGACTGTAAATGTGAAGTCATACTTGCTAAGTCAGACTTTAGGGTAATACGGGAACCCGACCATCATGAAGCCATGCTTAGCATACGCGGCTTGCCAGCTCCAAGTTTACTTTTTATGCGTCAACTCAACAAAATTAATTTGTATGCATATTTCGAGACTACAATCCACACTTGGAAAAAAAGACACAAATCCAATTGAAAGACACACGTTGTTTAAATTTTATTCCAATCGACAATATGTTACGTTTTTTAACAACAAATTACTTTTTTTCATCATCCAAAATGTTACAATACATTTGCTAGCAAGATACTAGACCAAACCTTCATGAAACACCTATAAAACATTAAAACAGTATGATTGAATAAAATGATTCGTGCATAAGGAGCGTTTATTTTTTTAACAATTTTTCAATCATGATGTACGATTATTTTTTATTTATTTGAAATAACGTTATCTTTTAGGTTGCAAAGATAAAACATGCTTAGAATACAATTGGATGAGTTAGAGTTCACTTTTAAGTAATTTTTTTTTTAATTTATGATGGATGGCAGAAGTCAACTAACAAATATAATGGAGTGGGGCGGTATCCTATAGTATGTTTCCTCATGCACTTTTTGAAGAATTAATAGGTGATTGAACATTGTTTAGTGTGTGTCCACGTTAGGGCAGTTGTTGCTTCTCACGCTTCATGTGTTGGCCCAAACCGTATCTAGTCCATTCAATTTTAAACCTTTTATTATAGGAGCAACAAACACACCAATCAATTCATATTTCTAGAAACATGTTTCTTTAAGATAACTTTTATTCAAAAAACACCAGTCCTCAAAACAAGAACCCTCAGGCAATCAAACGGTATTACATCAAATCTAATGGATAATTACACCAAACTTTCCAATCTAAATTTTTTAATCTAGATCTATGTCGAATCCAAAAATACGAAGCCGATTTAATGTTTTCCATCTAGAAACATGTTCTAATGTTTTTTCTAAAGGATAAATTAACCAAGGTAGTCGTTTAGTTTTATAAGTTAAATTTACATCTATCTATAGCACAGTCACGCATCTACTTAATTTTTTGATAACATAAGACAATTTTTTTTTCTAATGAAACAATTGTAAATAATGATTAAAAAAGTGTATTGTAAAGTAACTATTGAAAGTACCGCTATCATAACGTATTAAACCGATAATTATGTTTTGTGCATATACGAAATTAACACCGTATCACGCATCTCACTAGTTGCATGACAATCAACACCACATTTTAATAATGTTTGTCCTTTTTTTTAATAATAAAGATATATAATGTGTACATCGTTAAGTTTTTACGATGAATGATAAATAACTAAAAGCAATTAAAAATAAAAATGAACGGACGCATTAGATATTTGCATTACAAGTCCGAATTACACATGTAACATATAAGTCAATAATTTAATGTGCGTTATAAGTTTTACTAACTTGTTACACGACTCAAAAATAAAAGGAAACTAGGGTTTTTGTTAATCTGCCGCAAAGCGGCGGGACACGTTTGTTGTGCAGAAGTGTTTAGTAGCACTATGGGCAACGATTTTCCTGCATTCTTTCGCGTAAGTGTGGACGGTTTCGTGCACATAAAAGATAATATTAAGTGACTGTTATTGTCGCGTGGGCTTCAAAAAAATACTCGCGGCTAAAAGCTAAAAGTTTGGTGGTCAAAGTTTGAAATCCTAAAAGCTAAAAGTTTGGTGGTCAAATTGGAAGAAAAGAAAATACATAAGTTGGTAAGAAAGTTAATGGCCAAAGTTGAGTGGTCAAAATTTGAAATCCTAAAAGTTAAAAGTTTGATGGTAAAAGTTTGGAATCCTAAAAACTAAAAGTTTGGCGGTTAAAGTTTGGTGGTCAAATTGGAAGAAAATAAAGTACACAAGTTAGTAAAAAAGTTAGTGACCAAAGTTGGGTGGTCAAAGTTTGAAATCCTAAAAGCTAAAAGTTTGGTGGTCAAAGTTTGAAATCCTAAAAGCTAAAAGTTTCATGGTCCAAGTTTGATGGTCAAATTAGAAGAAAATAAAGTTAAGCTAAAAGTTAATGACCAAAGTTTTAAATCTTAAAAGATAAAAGTTTGATGGTTAAATTGAAAGAAAATAAAGTTAACTTAAAAGTTAGTAACAGAAAATAAAGATAACTAAAAGTTAGTGGTCAATATATATATTAAACAAAGACCCTATTAAAATGTCTTTCAATTAATATATATAGAATTTGATTGCAGATACAGAGTGGATTTGTAAATGGCGTGAGGAAATTGGAAATTTCTATTTTTTATTATTTTTAATCAAGGGTAAAATACCCTAACACCATAAAATCACTTAGCAACACTACTTTCAATTGCAGTATAACTTTTTTTTTTAATAAAATAAATTAAACAACTAAATATAACCAAACTTTCATTTAAATAAAAAAATACATTGATTCTCATAATTATAACAATAAAAAAAACTAATTAAAATATTTTCATTTGGGATGCGTTTTTACTATTTTTCACACTCCCAACGTGTTCAAATTATTACTCCTCGTATATCCTTTGATAGTCATGATGGGCTGCCGTGATCGCTTTCTCCCCGTCACCTCCTCGTTTTCGTTCTTGATGAGGAGCGCCTCAAATTTTTTGCCTTCCATTTGGAGTTTTGGACTATTCAAAACATTTGATGTAGCTCATAAAACTTTCGGTTGGTTTGACCCACGGAACCGAGCAAGTATTGCATTCCAAAGCACACTCAATCCAAGGTTTGTTTCGATACGAGACTTAGCCAAACTCACAACAACGTTATTTCCTCGTCTACACTCCAACCCGAGGTTGTTGCCAATTTGCCATTGAAATGAATGAGACTTTTGCTACTTTTTGTGTATGAATCGTTTTGTAAATTTGAGTGGTGAAAAAATGTTTAAAAAGGATTGTGCGTATAGGTTTATTTAATTTTGCCAATAATGTTTTTAACCGAAACGGTCATCTTCTAACGGTCGAATGATTGTTTCCGACGGTCACAAAAGTTGAAAACAATGCGGGTTTGCTTAGCCGCAAACACTACCCTCAAACCTTACCCTCTAAGATGACGGCGGTGTACCTAAGCGGGTTTCAAACTAAGAGCCGCCCCTCAAAGCTAAGGCTATCCGGTGAACGGACGCACACCCCACCCCGTCCCTTGCTTTTCCCCCGTCCCCAACCCAAACACCGCCCCGGAGCCCCGTTCCCTCCCACCCCCGTCCCCCCCGTCTCCCAACGGACGTATGGGACGGACCAATCACCGCCCCCCACCAAAGCCTCCACCAATCACCGCCCCCTGCCACCCCCGTCTCACCTCCCTACACCACCCCCCTGCCCCCGTCCCCTCCGTTCTCTGTCCTCCGGTCCCACCTTTTTCCGACGTGTCACCCCCTTCCCCCCGTTTGTTTACCGGGTAGCCTAATAACATGGTACATAACAAATAATTAATAAAAGTAAACACGTGTAATTTCAATAATGAAATATTTAATTTTGTTTTCTGTGAGCGATAAACTAGTTGTATAACTAATCAAAATATTCTAACATGTATGTATACAATTGGCAAGGCATGACCAGTGCCTTTAATCTTATTTTCAGTTTATCTTGAAGTTTTAATTAATTTTTATTATTATAATTAATTTTAAGCATTTTTTGTTTTTCCATAGAGCTCAATACGCATTGTTGTATATTCTGACATGACAATTTTTATCAACATGTCAATATAAGTTTATTTTTATTCGCTTTGCACATAGTTTTTTAGTGAACGAATCGGTACTTAGGTTACATGAGATAACTTTTATGTATATAAACCAACATAAATACAACTATTTTTTTGTAATACACGTGTTTTTTTAATTAAACAACATCGCTTCGTGAATTTGTAAGTGACATGCGGCAAATAGTTATTTAAAAAAATAAATAAAATTTTAACACTAGTTTGCCAATGAAGCTAGCTTAGTTAGTGAAACTGGAGGGAGCTAGAGAAGATATCATGTGGAGGTTGATGGTTAGATCTGGTCGAAGCCATATTTACCACATGTGTGGTTCCACCTCGGAAGATCCCCAATCCAGATGGGATGGGTAATCAGTACAGGTTAGCCCAAAATGTGAGTCAAAGCCCCACCGGCTGCACCACTTGTTATTAAAAAAAGCACTAAGAACATAATACATAACTCACATCATTTACTTATACGTAACTTTTAGTATAGATGAATGATGAAATATTTAATTTACTTTCCATTCGGTGTTATTTTTTCACTTTTATTTCTTAAGTTTTATGAGCTTTTATAGTATTTGTGTTCGCTGACGGTGAGATACCATTGATACTACTTCACATGGTTTTAAGCCCTCCGTCACAACACGAAGGGCTCAATGCTAGTATATACATTATTATATTGTAAGGCTTGACTAACAGTAATGCCATTAATCTTATTTTATTGAATACATTTTTAAGTTTTCATTTGTTTTTGTCAGAGTTAATTTTAATCGTATTTTGCTTTTATGTTATAGCTTTAATTTTAATATACGATATTTTACAAAATTCTAAACTATGCTATTGTAATGCGCCTATTTTCATCTACATATTAATATAAGTTATTTTCGAAACAGAGTAGTAAAGATGTGAGTAGTTATCTACAAATAATCGGAGCACAAACGTAGATGTTATTCTAAAAATATAATGTAATGTTGTATAAAATTTCAAATATATCACTAATACATGCTTATTTTTATCCATTTATAGATAAAAGTTTGGTTCAAAAATCTATGGATCAAATATAATTGATTTCTTCTGCTCTTTACCGTGACCAACTGAACTGATTCAGTTTTTATGGTTTCCTATATAAATTTAGTTGAAAATAGACTTGTAGTTGTGAATCGTGATTGTATCTTTTTTGTAGCGTAGCCTATATGAAGTTTCGGTACCGTACCAATACATGTCCTAACAATATCAATACAATGTCAACGTTACTGGTATTTATTTTTATGATCTTGAATCAATGTAAAACACATGTCAATATTCTTTTAGGCATACTGCAACATTCATTTTATGGGGTTTTTTTTCTATTATTATACCGAGTGCTAGTGTCGTACCAATATGGTATCATGCCGAGCCGAGCCAATGCCGACCAATTCGTGTCGTGATGCATTAGGAATTCCGCTGGTTTATAATAAAATCAAGTAATAATTAATAACTTGTTTGATTGTTTTACTAAACTAATTGTATTAAAACAGGACAATTAATTTTTGAAGCAAAAATATATTTGGGCTAATTCATATATGAAAATGATGGGGACACTTGGAGGACCTCGCTAGTTTGTACCTGGGACCGAACATTAAAAAACTAGTGGGCTGGAAAGTGGAAACTGTTTATACCAGGTATGCAGGAGTGTAGGACAGTAGGTAACCAGGGCAGGCCGAAGTGTGGCCTGGCCCAACAACCAAATTACAAAAAAATTACCAAATATAAAACATAAAGTCCATAAAAACAGGGAAGGTTATTTACAACTTACAAGACATCGAATATGAGACCTTCAAACGCAACGGTATTATAAGAAGATTCAATCTTTTTTCGTTTATAAACACACTTCGGGTGCAGTCCTAGAAGTTGCAAGACCACATCTTAAGGAGCAGTAGCGTGGTGGGGATAGACTCAGATTACAAGCTAGCGCAACTCTCTTCCTGATCTTGACCTGGGCGGTTTCATGGATAAAGACACCGCCCCCAAGAAAGCCCAAAACACCTTGACGAGTGCATTTACCCAGAAAACCCTTCACAATATGGAAGAGAAGTTTGGTATGACCCCTCGTCAGAAAGCAGTATTTGAATGCCTCAAAGGGGCACATGCTCAAGATTTCCTAACTGTCCTCCCGATCGATGGGCTTGGCCATCATATGTCAGCTATCGAATAACGGGCCATCTTGAAGTACAGACTTATGATCCTATGTTCCCTGTTGACGAGTCGTGCCCGATTTGTAAGAAAGCTTGCTTGGATAAATTTGGGGAACACGCCCTACATTGTAAGGAAATGTCGGGATTTAAGTACCGACATGACTTAGTTAGGGATGCCTTGTGGATGTTTTGCGGAAGGCTGGGATCTCAGCTTAGAAATAAGCACCAGTTAATTTTTGACGAACCCGCTAGACGGGCGGTCCACCTTACGACCAGCAGATGTCCTTGTGTTCGGATGGGCTCAAGGTAAGCATGCGTGTGTTGACCTCACTGGGGTGTCCCCTCTGGTGGGACTTCGGGATGTAGGGTTCGTAGCGGGGCAAGCAGTCTTGAAAGCTGAATCAAAGAAAGTCGCTAAACATGAAAACGCTTGCTTGGAAAACCAGCATGTCTTTGTACCCTTCGCTTTTGATACCTTTGGGGGTCTTGCCCCTGAAGCCATCCGATTTCCAGATTGGGTAAAAAAGTTGACACATAGTAATTGCTCGACAACCAGAGACCAAGTTTATTTTTAATAGAGTAGGTTTTGCTATCCAAAAGGGGGCGGCGGCGCAGCTTGTTGCCCGCTTACCAGCCGTCCACTTGTAATGTGATGTATATAATGAAATGAAATTTAAATTTGAAAAAAAAAACACACTTCGCCCAAGATTTTTAAACGTTTATAACTTTTACATGTACTAATATTTTCCAAAAAGAAAAACTACACCATATAACAAGCATATCATTTAATTCAATTTGAGTATAGTTTTCCTAATTTTTGATAATTCTTATTTTGCAAGCTACGTCTTGTTTTTGTATGACACTTCGTGATTTTGTAACTTTACGTGATTATGTGCCAATGCGTAATTATGTAATCACTTAGTGGGTTTCCTCGTGATATTATAATGAAAATCACGTAATCACGTAGTAATACTGTCACATAGTGTTATGTAATTACGTATTGTATTAATATCATGTAACGTTATACTTGTTTCTGAATAGAATACATGTATTAATTACGTGATATAACGTAATCATGTATTCACGTAGCTTGTATTTTTTAACGTAAAAAAGAAAGTACAACAATAGGCTACCCAAATTATAAAAAAAAATGTTCGTTAATTTGGTGTATTTTTTTTATTAAAGAATATTATCATATGAAAAGTTATAGCCATTTAAATATTGTGAGATAAATGGGTTAAAAGTCAACAATAGTGGATGTTCCTGTTTTGCCATTCTCACTTGTTGCATGTGTTCTCTCTCCTGCGTGATCTCTATATTTGGAAGACCACTCAAATTTAACCATTTAATCTGCTTGATCAAAGACTCGTATCTTATCCAACACTTCGCACGACAATAGTGCGGATTTAAATACCTCGAGTTAATATAAAGTTCCAATATGTCACTTATAAAATAATGAGAAAATTAAAACCTAGTCATAATGATTGATGTGATGTGGGAGTGTATATAGATGATGGTTATTTTTACCCAGTTTTTATACAAGATCAAGACTTAAATTTACATAACACGATATGATACGATCACTTAAAACATTACGCTGGGATAAGTGCACACGTCTTTAGCGTAATATGGTGATGGTAAGACACGAGATCGTCCAAGGACCTAAAAGTTTAAGTAACCAAGTATCGTTAATGTCTAGCCACGTCAATAAGAGAGTCGGGTTTTTCAGATTTTGTGTAAACGTGAAAACAAATAAATAAACGAAAGATAGATGGTTTTGAAATCAAAATTAAAAAGGCCACTTGGGTGTGCATCCCCTTGATGATTTCATTAACTGAGTTGGCTATGGATTACTGAAAGCTTACTATTACAAAAAACCAGCCGTGTTTGGAATGTTATTCCGAGTACTCTGCGAACAAATGTCGAAAGTCATTATTTCCAGACCTAGTAAAAGTTATGGTTATGTTAATGCATGAAGTAGTAAGACCCCTTTTTGAGGCATCGTTCCATCTCAGCCATATTGGAAGGAAATAGTTAAACGGCTTATCCGCAAGGTCAGAATTAAATCCAAAACTTTGAGCAGAAGTAGCAGGGTGACTATCCCGCATTGGAGTTTAGTATTAAATAAATTTTCATCATAAGGGATTTTTATTGAACCGATCATTATTGGTGTCTTGGTTTTTATCATATCCTTACAATAATAGAGAAGAGCGTAACAAAGCAAGTCCTTAGTGCTTAGATTTTGCTACCACGCTAAGGCAATAATTTAGCAAACCCAAAGTCTCAAACCATAACCTTTAAGCTTCTTTCAAGCAATTAAGATGTTACTACATAGAAAAATCTCGAATGTTTTGACTTAACAAACGCAATGTTGATGATAATTTTTTAAGGATTTGGAAAACCATCTTTCAATATTATTTGCCAAATGAATCAACAAATATGCTTGTGAAAGAAATTCTGTGCACATTTTTACTAATCACTTGGACGTCGAAAAAGGTTTTATGCTATTGTGTTTTTGGAAAACCAAGCGCGTCAATTGCAGCCACGAGTCAAAGCCTGTTAGTGTCTTTGTTGGCAATGATGATGATTTTCTGAGCTGTTAAGAGTTCCAAGGAACAATAAAAATTTTGGACCGATAGTAAATCAAACTGTCATTGTTCAAGAATGCAAAAACAATGATGAGCTTCAAGAGCTCCGTAAAGACTTGGTTGAGGTTGTGTGTTTGTTGTTGTTTCATTATTCGTTATTATGTTACTTTTGTTTGTTTTAACCTGACTCCTTTTATTGGTTTTTCTTTATTTTACATGTTTTGGCTTACTAAAGACTAAGCAATATATATATATATGTGTGTGGTGTGTGAAGAAGATCTTGAAGCATGTAGGATCGACAAGAAACTAGTATCGTGCGCGTAATAGATCGAGGGCATAGTCAACGATCCGGTTAGTCGTTATAGGTGAGTGTTTAAGGAGAGAATAATATGAAGACGATAGAGAGCACACACAGAAACACACACTTAAAGGCTGCAAACTTGTATAATGGCAAAAGTTCTTGAAATAACAAAGGCATGGGGGTATTTATAGTATAATGCCATACGCCTTACATCAATGTACGCGTATGTCTCCATACGTGTACATCATACTCGTATGGCACTCGCAAAATGACTATAATACCCCTAATACATATACAATCAACAGAACGAGTCCTTAACGACCTAAACATGATCCATACATGATATCCATGCTAGGGAGTATCCGAAGGGTGTATTTATAAAGCAAATGCTTAAGAGCTTACAACAACTTAATAAAACACTAGCAGTTAAACAACGCGGAGCATACAACAATAAACGGACTATATCAAAGTGGAGCATGTGTGACATCCACGCTTTGAAACTCTAATAGTTTACTCAAGCATTAGTAATTAGAGAACGAGGAACCTACGATAATAAACTATTAGGCCCGTATCCACGAACTGTAAAAATGTTTTTGGTCTGTGCCACTACAAATAAACCGAGCCCGTATAATTTAAATTTCATTTTTGATTGGGTTTGTCTTGACGTGTTTAAAAGTAGTGATTTTGGGCCTTATTAGACGGGTTAATGTAAAAAACTAATTACAATAGCCCACAACACGTATATATATAGGTATAGGTTCCTGTACAAAGTCTAAGTTTTGTGAGAAGGATAAGAAGGAATGTGGATGCGACACGTGCATAGATTAAATTAAATTCAATGGCCATTAAAGTAATTTGTGATTAATCTAATTAATTTCATAATTATTTCAATTATGGAAAGATAATGCATTTATAAATAATGAGAAAACTAGGGATTTTGTTTTGCAATCCAGTGAGTACAAACACCCTTTAATCATCACGTAAGTACGTAACCATGATGATAAAACACATTTTAATAAACAATATTAACCAATTAAATATAAATTATATGGTTTTTTTATAAAGAATACATTGTCTGGAGTCGGGCAAAACACACTTTATAAACAATCCTTACCGATCAATATACATTATATTGTGTTTTATAAGAATACCTTTTCACCAATCATTGTGTTTTATGTTCATGTATAACAACACAACGAAAAAGTATTGTGTTTTATATTCAAACTCCAACATAAACGAACATTTAACTAAAACACATCTTTTATGTTCTATGTTTAAGGCAGATTTTGATTTATTTTTTGTACAACGTTTGGTGTTTAATTATATTCATGTAAAGGGTGTTAATCTTACATGGTGTTTTTACCAATTATAAATTTTTTAAGTGTACAACTGT
>JAUTDX010002088.1:0-62916 GCA_030844895.1 Ambrosia x helenae
TTCATCATTTTGTCTAATTAGAGAGTTCTTATTTAGGGATTGTTTCTTATAAACCCTCAAAACTGGTATAATGTCTTATACAACAAAAAAATAATAATATTAAAAATACTCAGATCCTTAATTAGCGGTCATATTATAAACTGTACTACTAATGGAACAGATAAATGTGAAATTCTAATAATCTGAACAGATATAGTTGATATCATTGTTTTTTGGTTGGGTAAGTATTTTGATTGCTTCTTTTGTTATAATCAAACATCTTTCTATGTTAATGGTAATCCTGTCCTTTCCTATCTCATTAATAAAATAGAAATCCTTAATTAATAATCACAGGCTCACAGCAGCTTGTACCTTTCTTGCAGTTCATTGGCAGATCATAGCTTGGATAAAGGCTGAAGTTTGACCAATTTAAAGATTGTGATAATTTACTTGTAAAATAATAATTGGTCAAAGACATGTTGGTTGACTTTCTTGCAATATTTTCTTAAAGTAGGCTTATTTTCATAAACCTGGTTAGTGTTTGGTTTAATTTGTTAAGAGAAAAAGATAGCTCGAGTGTAATTTATTACTACAAATAAATAATAATCATATTGCTGATGTTTTGACAAGCGATTGTGAAACTTTTAGAGAAAATTCTCTTTATGTTCCAAGCTATAGGCCTTTTAGCTGTTTGTTTGTGGGATATTAGACTGATGATCTTATAGATTAGTATTATAAATTATATGCTTGACACATACTATCTTGTTTCTTTTAGATTAGTTTGATTAATTTCCTTAGTGTGTTACAACTAATTATATCTATTTCAACAGATTTGTTTTACATCATATACAATCTTGTTGTCCCTATTATTGGATCTCATATTTAAATATCAGATGACTAAGAATGATTTAGCATACCATTATAATGTTAAATGTAAACATATAATTTTCTTTTGAGTAAGTTTTTCTGTGAAGTTTTTGTGTTTGTTATTGAGACAAGTGAGTATTATAAAAACTCTAGTACTTCCTCTAATGTTTACCCATACAGTTAAATGTTACACCCGTACAACAACAAAACAATATGCGATGATGGCTTGATTTGAATAACAGTAGTAGTAACTGAGTTACCCCCAGTTTGATACAATCTAAAGATCAGAACTGCAATTTTGACCTTATTACTTGATTCTTGTTTGTTAATCTCTCTCTAATAAAAACCTTTATTCGACTTTACTAAAATATGTGGGTCTACTTGTCTTGGGTCACACAAATAACCATCTGTTTTGACCCGAAGCAGTTGTGACATTTCACCCAAGCCGTCTGCCCTCTTGGTTTTTCACATCTGATAATCATTGTAGTTATCATCACATCATACAGTTGTGCTTTATTCTATAATGTTTATGCAGCGACTCTAATTCAGTTGTCTCGTTTTTAGCAATCTGAGTGTTGTGTACAAATTTTTATGCCCTTATTGTTGAGACTTAAGAATCGGCAAATCACCAAATTGTGTGCTTTTGGATTGCAAATCTGAACAATTAGATTTGTCAATTAAGATATTTGAATCATCATAATCATATCAATGACTTACTGACATTTATATGCTACAGTTGATTAAAAACACCAAGATATTCTAGATCCGTGTATGATTTTCTTAATTGTGATTGTATGGTGGTGGTTTTATCTTATAATGAACCATAACATGATCTCAAATTTCGAGTTTGAGTTGGAAAATATGCACTCTGCTCTGGAAGCGCTCAAGATAACGTGGACAAGAATAACGTCCGTGACATAGCAAAATCTTGTTTTTTACAACATGATTGACAACCTTATACTTCATTCTTTGAATTAATGTCATCCTCGTTCTCGAAAAATGCTTGAATCGTTTTGTTTGTGTTGATGTCTTAAAACTTATTTGTGGCTTAAGTATTTAGTTGAAAAGAAAAAAGACTAAAACTGCAAAGTAGCATAAGCAAGCAAACTTTAGAACCTTTAATGAACCATTGTGAGATGTGTGAACATGTCTTTAGTGTGTGCAACTTATATGGTACTAGAAGAAATGAAATGAAATCAAGAACAATCATAATATCCGGAAAACTATTCACCTTCCTTTCCTAATTGAGTAATTTCATACTTAAATCAGGATACCAATTTAACCATTAGCAATACTAGGATTACTTTTCTTTTGATGTAATGTAATGTTTTGGTTGGCGGGGTTTTTCTTTCTTAGAAATCCCCGGTTTTGTTGTTAATGAAATTAGCCTTTCAAAAAAAAAAAAAAAAAAAAAAAAAAAAAAAAAAAAAAAAGCAATACTAGGATTATGATAGTTTCGGTCAATATCAATTCGGTATGATAACAGTACTTAGCTCGTTTGCACCCCTAGAAAAAAGTCAAAGTTATGCATTAGATTACATATAATAGTTGATTTTAGAAGTTAAGTATTAGTTAACTTATCAGTTAAATAACATGGAGATTAACAAAAGTCAGGTATTAGATTACCAATTTAGTCATAACATTCCATAGGCAACAAAATGAACCAAGGTGATTAGGTGAATGCTCTTTACATAAACCATTAACATCTAGGATTAACAAAAGATAACCGAAAACAAAATCTAATCTAAATCATCATCACGCAGCCCTTCCAATTCCACTTCCTTCTCGAAAAAACCTTCGCCTTCGCCATCTTCTACCATCATTTGATTCTTTTTCCTCCAAACCAAGCACCACTCTCTCCAATACCTATCATATATTTTTTTTAAGTTCAGCAGCCCTATCAGTATAAGGTTTCTTTTCCTGTATAATAATATACACATTCGGACAATGAATGTTCATTAAAAATCAAAATTTCTAATTAAAAAAACCCAAAAAAAAAAAAAAACAACAAAATATGCAACTCACTTCCTCTGTCATAGACTTCCATTTTATACCACCTCCTTTGCAACCTAAATACAACAATAAATAATTAAATACCACCAAAATACAAATTAAATGTATAATTTTATTAAAATTGCACTTAAATATTACCAATGTAACTTTATTGTTGTCTGGATTTGCTTCCTTGAATGTCTTCCTAAAATCATCCCTACACAACACCACAACACAACAAAACAGTTTACTTAAAACAACAACATGCAAACAGATTTAAAACAGTTTACTTAAAACACTGACTAAAGTAAAACCATGGCATACATGAACAGAAAGAACAGTTAGTGGTCTTTTCCTTGGATCCCTTTCTTTCTTTGATTTCATTGCAGATGGTTCTTTAGCTTTAATTGACTTCTTTCTGTACCAAATAAAAAACAAAGAAACTTGATTCCTATAAGTTAAGTTAATAATCTAAAGACTAATTTTACCTCTCTAATGGAGTTTTAGCAACAGATTGTTTAGGTGTTTCAACACAAATTGTCTATGTAAAACCCACACCACAAGTGGTAGACGTAATTCACTTAAGAAATTAAGATTTATTTTAATTTTCGGGGAAAGGGTTTAAGAAGAGGGGAAAATTTTTTACCGTAATTTTAGCGCCAAAAGTGGCGCCGGTATTTACAAGGAATAAATTGAGGTTTGAAAATTGAATTTGAGCTTAAAATAGAAGAGTTTTCTAATGAAAATTGATCTGGAGAAAGCCTTTGACAGTATTAGCTGGGAATTCATTGACTCCGTTCTATTTCAAATGGGCTTCAAAGATAGATGGCGAACTTGGATTCAAGGGATACTTCAATCCGCTCGTGCCTCGGTGCTTATCAATGGATCACCCTCGTGGAGTTCCAATGTTTTCGTGGGGTCCGACAAGGGGATCCTCTTTCGCCATTTATTTTCATCCTAGCCATGGAGGCCCTCTCTTGCTTTATGGGAAAGCCGAGTCCCTGGGAGCTATCAAAGGTATTAAAATTCCACGACTCGACTCTCCCATTTCGCACCTCATGTATGCCGACGATGTAATGATCTTGGGCGAGTGGGATCCTTCTTGCATTCGTAACACTATTCGGCTACTTAGATGTTTTCACCTCATCTCGGGTCTGAAAGTAAACCACCAAAAAACTAAGTTGTTTGGTGTTGGGGTGGAAAATGATGCCTTACTTGAGGTAAGCAATGCATTACGTATCAATCTTGGCTCTTTTCCTTGTACATATCTTGGAGTAAAAGTGGGCGCCAACATGAACCAAGTTAAGCATTGGAAAGATGTAATCGAGGTGTGTAAAGGGAGACTCTCAAAATGGAAAGCTAAAACCTTATCAATTGGTGGACGGGTAGTCTTGTTAAAAGCCGTGCTCGATAGCCTCCCCTTATATAACTTCTCCCTTTTCCGGCGCCTATTGGGGTAATTGAGCAATTAGAAAAACTTAGAAGGCGCTTCTTTTGGGGAGGGACCGATGAGAAAAGTAAGACGGCTTGGGTAGCTTGGGAAAGGGTAATTAATCCGAAAGACAAAGGTGGGATTGGTTTAGGCTCTTTGAAACACATGAACATGAGTCTTATTCTTAAGTGGTGGTGGCGTTACAAGAATGAACCACGTAGCCTTTGGAGAAGAATTATAGATGCCATTCATCATAACGATAGAGCGTGGTCGTACTTGCCTATAAAATCAACCATAACCGGGGTGTGGAACTCAATTCTAAAGGTCGGGAAAGACTTCGATGATGTGAACATTCAGGTTGAGGGTCTTATTAAAGGGGGGCTTGAAAACGGGTCGGGATTCGGTTCTGGATCGACTGCTGGATTGGAGACCTCCCACTCAGGTACACATTCCCTCATTTATTCGCTTTAGAGTCACATAAAGGCTGCAGTGTTGCAGCCCGAGTCTGTTCACAGGGAAACGGTTGGGTCTTGGGTTGGGACTTGTTACGCGTACCTCTGCAGGGACAAGAATTACAGGAACTTCAAGACTGCACTGAACTGCTGCGAGGCTGCCAACTCTCAACTGCTACAGATTGCTGGAAATGGTCAGCAGACCGCGTTGGTGGTTTCTCAACCGCCTCCTGTCGCAAGCTTCTGGCTGCTGCTGCCATCCCCTTCTATCCGTTCGAGTGGTGCAGTCTCGTGCCGAAGAAAGTTAACTTACTCGCATGGGGAGTGAACAAGAGCGAATCCCCACATTGGAAGGTCTACACCGAAGAAAGATCATCACCTCCTCTACCCTCTGCCCTCTCTGCTGCGATCAAACGGAAACAGCCGAGCATCTTTTCACGACATGTCTCTTCGCCACTCAGATCTGGCAGAAAGTTTGTGACTGGTGCAATATCCCCCCTTTCATCACTTTCAATTTTAAAGACGTCCTCAACGCGCACAACATCAACGGCATCGGAAAGGTGAAGAAAAAGACTATCAAAGCAATAATCTTAACAACACTTTGGGTAATATGGACGACAAGGAACAAGAAGATTTTCAATGGGAAAAGGCCATGCTTGGAACAAGGATTGGGAGAAATAAAATCACTATCATACAACTGGGTCACGAACCGTGGTAAACATATTTCGAAGGATTGGAACAAATGGGTCGCTTTCGATCTTAATGTATAATTAAACGCTAGGCTTGGTGTATCTATTGTATTTTCTATTTAGCATCTTGCTATTAGAAAACTTTGTAAATATTGGGTTTGGTAATGAAATTGTTTGCCTTTCAAAAAAAAAAAGATCACTAAAAGTATAGATTTTTTTTATTTATTTATTTACTAGCTTATACCCGGAAGCGTTCCGGGTTGAAAGTTTTACGTTGTTCAGATATAATATAAATAATAACCTATGGGTGTTAACAATATGCTGGAAGTTTTACATTGTTCATATATAATATAATAATAATATATGGGTGTTGGCAATATGGTCCAAAAATCTAATGTATCAAATATAATTTATTTCATTTTGAATGATGAATGCGTTATGCAAAAGGAGTTTTGTATACATACACACAATCTTTTAATTGAAAGTAAAAATTTGTGTGAATATCCATGTGTGTATGAAGTAAATAAAAATGGCATCTACTACATGAATTTAAATCATTAGTATGATGAAGGACTAAAGACATAATGAATGTTCCAATGTCTATCCTCTGTATGTATTTGTAAAATTTTATCCTATCTATTTGTAAAAATTTCGGTAGAAAATTACATCCTTTATTTAAATGAATAAAGTTACAAAATATGCCTTTAACTTTCATAGCTTCATATTTTCAAATAAAGAATATTTCACATAATAGTAACCAAGTTTTAAGAGTGTTTTAATTAAGTTATTGTTAATTTTTTTTGTTCTGATTTAGTCATTAAAGTTTATTTTATGTTTTAATCTTATATAATTTACCTGAATAGCAGGTAAACTACCCTTTTTAAAAAAACATGTCAACATAATCAATAAAATAAATTAAATATAATCAAATTAATAATAGAAATAACACAAATCAAATTACTCAAATAAACATCTTCTACCTTTAGCCTTCCCACGTCAGACCGTGCATTAACCATCCTTTAGTATTTTTTTTTAATTGTTTCATGGTTTAGGCATTGGTGTTTCATACTGTATATAAACATACAGGAATATACATTTAGAGTGTAAAAGCTCTTATTTGGTTCTTGAATGTTAATTTACTCTTTATGTTTTCAATAAATAAACCAGGATTTGAAAAAAATAGAAGTAATTAATGTTGAATCTACCATCAACAAATCGAAATCAAGAAGCTTTGATTTAAAAAAAATAAAAATAAAAATTCATGATTATCAGAAAATATTTTGCAATTTGTAAAAAGTCCATGTCGTTATTTATAAACCATGTTAACATATATATAAAATATAAAAAAAATATATAATTAAATGTCATTTAGGATCGATGACCTTCTATACAAAGTAAAATATCTAAGATTGGAAAATAAACTAAACTTAAGTGAACTGATTGGAACAAAAAAAAATTATTAATGACCTACTTAGAACAATCCTGAAACTTGGTTACCATTTAAACAAAGTTATCCCTTTCAAATAACATATTATGAATTAATGTTTATCCATTTAAGCAGATATTTGTAAAAATTTCGGTAGAAAATTACATCCTTCATTTAAATGAATAAAGTTACGACATATGGCTTTAACTTTCATAGCTTCATATTTTCAAATAACATATTATGAATTAATGTTTATCCATTTAAGCAGATAATCTTTAGCATAACTTGTATTAATCGATGTTATCATGAATTATTTGAATTTAAAATTTGAATGATATATGTTACGTAACAACATTATTAAATATCTATATATATAATAAAAGAAAGCAATTTTAATGACATGGCATTCAAGGAGACATTCTTCTCCTTGAGTGTGCCATGTGGCAAATTAAAAAAAAAAAACAAATAATAATATAAAACCTAATCTACTAAAATTAAATTGAGTTATTTTAGAAAAAAAGAATTTAAAAACAAATTTAATTTTTTCTCTCTTATGTTTCCTCTCATAATTTTTAAACGTTAATATCTTTTATATATGAGATTTTCTAAAGAAAAAAATTACACCAAATTAACGAGCGTTTTATTATCTTTCCAACGAGTACCATAGTGGTATATAAAAAGCGGAGAAAAAAACGACTATTTTTCTGGGGTTTCGTTCATACGGAAAAAAAACACAAAGTGTTCAGTTATTCATTAATCATGTTTTTTTCTTTTAAACCGGTTCTTATCTACGATGTTGAAATTCAGCCCATTCGCCATGCTATCATTGGATTTTACTCTTATAAAGATGCATAGGTATACTTAATCAAGAGAAGTATTAGTATTAGTATTAGTATTATTAGAATTATTATATTTTTCAACCCCGGGACGCTCCCGGATAAAATCTAGTAAGTTCTTTATAGGAATTAGGTTAGAGGATGGTTAATGTGATGGAGTATTATTTTTTTAACTTATATTCCACTTGCCACATTGGATGACACATGGCACGCTCAAGGGAGAGAATGCCTATTTGAGTGCCATGTCATTAAAATGGCTTTGGTTTATTATATGTATAGATTTTTTTGTTACAAGAAAAAAAAAAGGTGAACAAATTATTATTATTTTCTTTTTGAATATTGAATTTCATTAAAAACAGAGAAACGCCCTCAAAACAAGGACCGTCTACAAGGGACAATTACACCATTCCTTCCACCGAGGTCTTTAAAATTTCATCATATTCTTAAACCATAAAAAAGAAAGCGACTTAATACTACCCACCACACATGCGACTTTAGCCTCAATACCTCTAAATAGCTTCTCATTTCTCGCCTTCCACAAAGACCAAAAAGTGACAACAATGCCTTGTATCACCTTCTTACCACATTTATCTCATCGAGCGGTTTTGTATAAGAGAAAAAGATCACTAATATGAAAAGCATATATCATATCCATCCCAAGCCATTTCCCAATATTGCACCAAACTCCGTACGAGAACCCACAACCTATGAAGATATGGGAGGAGGACTCGAAATCAACATCACATAACTTACAAAGATCATTGTCGAGTCAAACGTCTCTATTCCATAGAACCCAACCGTAGTGAACAAATTTTTAGCAAGTTTGATCGTTCACTAAGTAAACTTATATCCTATCAATATACTCGGAGCAAAATAATACATCACTAGTACATTATGACTAGTAACTTAAGCTAAAACTGGATATTATTGTTTTTACGGTAAGTAAAAACTTCACCCCAAATATCACAATCAATAGTATGTAAAGGACCATTGGAATGTGATAATCTATCTATATCTATCTATCTATCTATATATATAAAAGAATTGATGGTTGCTGACGTGGCGTTCAATGGTGGCCTCAACCTCCAATTAAATGTGCCACGTGGCATAACGAGGTGCAATTCTTTTTTTTTTTAATTTTTTGTTTTTTTTTTATTAAATCACATAAAACCTACCAATTATCATATATAATCTCTTTTTCTCACCCTAAACCCTAATAACTCTTTTTATTCTCAACCCCTTTCTCTCTCTACAACCCTAGCCGCTCATATTATTATTATTATTGTTGTTGTTGTTGTTTTTGCAGAACATACATGAATGATTGTTAACGTGTTACTTTATTGATATAGGTTTTGTTCATCTATTGTTTCAGCTTCACGCTGCAGTCAGGGACCGTGACACCAAACGTGATTGTGGCAGCGGACGGTAGTGGCGATTTTACAACTATTTCTGCAGCGCTCCAAACAGAAGCTCAACGAGATACTGATTGCGATATCGGCAGGGGTGTACCGCGAAAACGTGGATATCCCGAGTAGTAAAAGGAACCTAATGTTTCTGGTTCCGGAAGAACATCAACGATTTTCACGGTGAACCGAAGTGTTGCTGGCGGCACCACAACCTTCAATTCTGCTACTGTCGGTCGAACACAAATTCTAAGAAGGTAACTAATCGATTTCCTCAATTTTAATATGAATTTGATTACATTCGTTGTTCTATATATATTTTTTATTTATTTTGTGTTATGTCCGATGTCCAGCTCAAACATTTTATTGTATGCTACTCATAATTTGTATGTTTTTTTAGTTGTTTTGAATTCATTACTAAATAAATCTGCCTTTTAGCACAGTGATGCAATTAATTATACAATTTTTTTTTCTATTTTCTTTCTAAGTTCCATTAGTTACTTCCTATTCATTTTCCTCCGCAGTCCTAACCGGTTGCGAAGGAGACGATGAGGGTAATGGTCGGTTGTAAAAAAAAAAAAGATGACGTGAGGTGGTGTCAGCGGCTAAGGTGGTTGTGTTGCAACAAGTTCGACGAAAATGGTTATGAGGGTGAGGGGTTACGGAACCTACTTCTTTCGTGTATAGCACCAACAATAAGCTACTTCTTGCCAAGGGTATCACCTACTTCTTTTACAGTAGAATAGCGCATTAGAACTAATTATAAGGTTAGTTGGTTCTGATTCTTTTTCCGTGCTTGAGTATCCTGTATAACAAACATTCTGATAAGATTGACAATTTTGAAAGTATTGATTTAAATGATTGGACAGCTACAATTTTTATATGATTCCAAATAACGTGAAGTTTAAGTCTAATTAGGAGTGTAGGTGGTATAGTTATTACAAGAAAAGTCAGGATCTTTAAGAGACTTTGAGCTTCTTCGTATAATATGTTATGTATCTTTTACCGATTCGGCAAGGTTTTTAGTGATTCTTCATGTTAAAGTGTTAGGTGTTAACATTGGATTTATAGATTGTTTTAGAGTTATGTATTTTTTTAGCCTTTATGACATGTATTGAATATTGATATTAAGTTATGTATTTTTTAGCCTTTATGACATGTATTAATATTAGAGCTATACATTGTTTTAGGTTATGTATTGAATATTGATATTAGAGTTATGCATTTTTTTAGCATTTATGATAGGTGTTAATATTATAGTTATACATTCTTTTATGTTAGGTATCAATATTAGTATTGTGAAACTTGGTACATAGATGTGATAAGTTTTTTAATGTTTATAACTTTCAACTTAAGTGATTGTTTAGTTGATTAGGTTAGAAATTATAGGAGTCATTAGAGATTTATGAGTTTTTGAATAGTTTTTGAATAGTTGCAACTTACATAAGTGATTGTATAGATGATTACTGTGGTACCTGCTGCCTACCCTTCCTCCTCTTCTTTGAAAACCGTGTGAACGGAGGTTTTAGGTTAGGGAATATGAATTATTACTGATTAGAATACTATGAATATTAGTGATTGAGATGTTTTGTGGTTAGTTAACTTGAGCCATTTGCAATAGGTTATCACGTCATATTAAATTTTTCAACCCCGGGACCCTTCCGGGGTAATCGGCTAGTAGTATACATATACTAGAATGTGTGTGTGGAAACTTATATTATTTAGGTTGGTTCACACAATGAATAATAATATATGTATGCTGGTGTTGTATCTTTTAGCTTTTCTTACATAATCATCCGTGTAAAGTTGAATATGTTTCGCGTTAAATCTTCTATTTTGCAAGCATTTAAGGTATCACCTAACCTAAGCTGGTAGCCTCGATAACGACATGCATACATGAGAAATCTTGAACACACAAAATCTGGTTGCATCACGCAGGCAACCTATTAGTTTAACTAAAATACACATTTTCTCTAAACTTTGGTTTATATTCTAAAACCTCAAAAAATTATATTTAAATATAGTAATCTCTATATTTAGAGATGCACTATGTACTCTGTGTGTTTTCTTAGTTTTAAATTTTAGAGACTCCAATATAGATTATAGACAAAAGATCAAATACAAACAACTTTTTATACGAACTGTACGAACTGAAGGAAACAAAAAAAAAGTGGCGGTGGCATTTTCGTAAATAATGACCACCACTCTTGTTGATATAATTACTCTAGTGTATATAATTACTCTAGAGTAATTACCCTAGAGTAATTATATAATTACTCTAGTATATTAATGACCACCACTCTTGTTGATATAATTACTCTACTTATATAACTACGCTATATAATTACTTTAGAGTAATTTTATAATTACTCTAGTTATATAATTACCTAGAGTAATTACGCTAGTTATATAACTAGAGTAATTATATAATTACTCTAGTTATATAAAGTTTTCAATATTTACAGAAATGCCACCGCGTGTTTTTACTTCAGTTCGTATTGTTCGTACGATAAAGCTATTTGTACGTGAACTTAACCCATAGATTATAAAATACACAACTACTTTTTTCTTTATAATTTATAGCAAATGTGGTTTTAGATATTTCATTGGGCTTTCTCTTAAAAATGGTAAAATATGTCGTAATATTTATAGGAAAAAAAAATTTAATAATAATTATTTTTTATTTAAATGGTCATATGCTGCAATTCTCAAAGCTATTCAGTATCACATAGTTCAAATGTCACATAGTTCAAATGATCATGGTGTAGTCAAGATGATCGATAATAGTACCCTGTACCGAAATCAATTAGTACTATATTATATGAGCCATTTTTTGTTCCAATTTGGTACCCACTAATGTATATTTCTAATGTATAATGATTTCTTTGTTAAATCACGTTTTTTAACATTAAATGCAAGTGAAAACAAGTTACTTTGTCTAGTTTATTTGTACATGTTTCAGGTGATGTTTGAAGGCATTTTGGATGGGTTTAGTATCTTGGAACGAACCGAAAACATGTGGGACGAGATGAAAAGCAAAAGAAGTTTTAAGCAACAAGGGCGTAAAATACGCCCTCGGGCGTTTTTTCGTGGCGTAGGCACTAGCTTTGGGCGTAATTGAAAATTACTCTGGCGTAAAATACGCCGCCTGACGGTTCTAAGCGGTTTTTTGTTGGTTTTTTAACCGAAATATAAAAGTTTTTTTCCAAGGGATTTTTGAGTATTTTTTCACCGTTGGATGCCTAGACTTGAAGGAACAAAGAATACTCATTGACAGAGTGTTCTAACATCAAGATTGCTTCAATTGTTACCGAAATCGCAACATTTCATCATCAAACATGATCATGTGTCTAAAACCCTTGTGATCACAACCAAGGGCTAGGGTTTGTGTGCCATTTAGTTCAAATTGAGTTGTTTATCTTTGTTGGACATGGATTTATGGTATTTGTTAGAGATCTATGGCACTTGCTTAGTTTTCATGTGTTATTTCTTATGTTAATTGTTTCTAAACATTGTTTGCTAAAATCACTTCATGTATTTTGAATTAATCGGTGTGTAATCGTTGAATGTCAAGATATGATTGAATGTTATGTTAACATGTTTGTATTTGATGGTAATCATTTTTTGATAGTCTAATTACATAGGTGTTTAATCGTTGTAAGTTTAGGTATACAAGTATTGGTCTTTTAATATCAATTAACATTTGATCTAATGAGGTTATGCTAAATAATCTGCATGATTGATCTTCAAAACTCAATTACTAATTGTGCTATCAAATTTAATACTTGGTTGTGTTCATTGTTTACTTATTTGCTTTACTAAATTTTTAATTAGTGTTTATTATATAATCAACATTAACAAATCAAATTTCAAGATTTACATCATGTTGTGCAATCAATTAAAGTCTTACACCAACCACTAGCTCTTTGTGGTTCGACACCCTATTTGCCACTACTAGTCTAGGATACTTAGGAGTATAAATCTTTTATCTTTGATCGGTACTTCAATACCGGTCATCCACTTTTGCGTTTTTCAGGATCAGTACTTTCAGTTTTGTAGTTACCGATATTTTACGTTGACAAAAGGTGAATCAAAAGTACGAATCAAAAGTCATGTATTACTAATTTAGCCATAACATGTGACAAAAGGTGAATGCACTCTACATAAACAAAGTGTTGATTCTACTCAAATCACCACATCAAGAACCATTAACATCAAAACAAAACTAAACAAAAGATAACCCAAATCATAAACTAATCTAATCTATTCATCATCAGGCACTACCTCAGCTTCCTCCTCAGGGGAAGCCCCACCCTCAACTTCACCTTCACCGTCTACATCACTTGATTCTTTTTCCTGCAAATTAGCCAACACACTCAAATTCAATCATATGATCATAACACATCATACATACACAAAAACATCAAAAATCAAGAAACACTCACAGCCTTATCATCTTCATTGTCAGCACCACTTGGATTCTCCAATGCCTTTTGATACTTTTCTTTAAGTTCAGTAGCCCTATCAGTATAAGTTTTCTTTTCCTGTATAATACACACATTTGGATAATTGAATACTCATTAGAAAATCAAATTTCTGACTAAACAAAAAACCACAAGAAAATAAAGGAAAATTGCAACTCACTTCCTCAGTCAAAGATTTCCATTTCTCACCACCCTCCTTAGCAACCTAAACCAACAATAAACAATTAAATATTACAATTTAATTAAGGTTGCCAATCAAAAAAGGGTGACAACACAGCTTGTTGCCCACACGCCTGCTATCTTGATGTAATTTTTCAATCATATTATATATTCAAAAACATATTACCAAAATACCAATTCAACAAGGTACAACATATTCCAATTGCATTCACATCTTACCAATGAAACTTTCTTGTTGTCTGGATTTGCTTCTTTAAATGTTTTCCTAAAGTCCTCCCTACACCACAACAAAACAAATTGCCCTAATCAACAACATATATAAACAGATTAAAACAGTTTACTTAAACACTAACTCATCAAATCATAGCATACATGAAGAGAAAGAATGCAGTTGGTGGCCTTTTAGGTTTACTTGGATCCCTATCTTTCTTTGACTTCTTAGCAGATGGTTCTTTGGCTTTCACTGACTTCTTCCTGTACCAATATCCAAACAACATATACATAAATAAATAACAAAAAAACTTTAATCATATAACTTAAATTCACAATCTAAATACTAATTATACCTCTCTACAGGAGCTTTAGCAGCAGCTTCTTTAGCTGTTTCAATACAAATTGTCTCTGCAACAAAACAAACACAAGTGTTAAACCTAACATGCTTAAAAAAAATTAAAGTGATTAAACAACTAATTATTTTATATCATTGACAATAACAACCATATATTAATTTAATCAACACATGTTACATAAATACATACCTAGATTCATTTTAATTTTGGCATCAAGACCACAATCATGCATGCTAATTAACGCCACAGCAACACTCTTATTACATCCTTCACTGTATACAACAAGATCCATATAATTAACATCACAAAATCCATTAACATAACACAATAATATTAATCTAACAACAGAATAATCGATGAAAATGAAAGAGAATTGTTACAATACCATCGGGTGAAGGCGCTGCCGTTCTTCGCTCGTTTAAGCGTAAACGGAAGCGGTGGTCTCGGCTTCGACTCGCTTCCTGGATCGATTAGCGTTGACTGATTTGGAAGTTGTTTGACCGGTTCGTGCCATTGATTAAAGATTGAAGGAGATCTGTGAGTGTTATTGAGAGAGAAGAAGATTGGTTGTTGGAAAATGTTAAGAGGAAAGGGTTTTTAAGAAGAAGGGAAATTTTTTTAAAAATTTAGCGCCAAAAATGGCGCCGTTATTTGAATGGTGAAAATTTGAGGTTTGGAATGAATTTAAATTTATGCGGATTGCCAACCTGGCAGAATAATACATTAGATTTTAGTAACATAAATTAAAATCAAATATTTATTTCTTTTTGGTAACCCGAAAAAATAAAAAGAAAACCTCATATTTGAGTACCGAAAATTTGTGGCTTGGAGAAAAAAATAAGTTACACATTTAATACAAATATTTATTTAACAGCTTAACTACTATGATTAGCATTAGTTTAGTTCAAAAGTTATAGTGTTAATAGGTGTGTCTCGCCATGGTGGTTCTATTGAGCTTGTTATCAATACTAGATTATCTATTCCTAAATTTGAAAATAATGATGCTTTTACTGTTGATGTTTTTCAGTATATGTTGAATCGATTGTAGGAATATCGGTTGAGACGAAGAAGAAGTAATTATGGTAGGTGAAGGGTGAAAGAAGTTATTAAGGTGGTTGTGGGTTGAAAGAAGTCAAGAACGGGCGAATAATAACTCACAGGTGTGGAGAATGGTAGGAATCTCAAGGGTGTAAACTGCTAGTTCCTAACAAAGTTAGACGACAATTTATGTTTTTGAAATAAACTGAAGTTTACTTTATGTTATGTGGTGTATGAATCATGACTTGACGTCATGCTGATGTCAGGGAATGTATGAAAACCAGATTCCAAATAACAATTATAAGTCAAAATTTTAAAATAGTTTTAAGTTGGTTGCTAATGAGTGAGAAAGGTCGGGTTAGGTTGGCTATGTAGGTAGAAGAGAAATGAATTAGTTTTTATTGAATTGTTGTGTTAGGTTGGGTTACCAATAGGAGTACTCTAACAAAGGAGAAGGCAATAACTAAGCTGATCCATTATATATACTTTCTAAAAGTGTGTTGGTGGTCACTCGCAATTTACTAGTTCATCCTATCAAATCATAGCTGCAGACATCTGCAAGTTTTTGAAGTTCATTCACGTAGCCTGTTCATCGGCAACAAAGCCTCAAGTCGGCAATTAGAGATTGCGGACCACCTCGTTTCATTTACATGTCACTCAAACCACCTAATAGCACTCTTGGATCTTAAAAAGTCCATTACTTTTAGAAGAAATTCTACAACATATACTTCTATCAATAGATTTACACAAGAATCCAATATAGACAACCAAACCTTGATCAACATCAACAACATAAGAAACACATCTCAAGAAAAACCCTTTGTGTTTCTAATCATTTGATAACAACACAACACAAAACAAAGCATTAGATCACAAATACAACTGAAACCCCTGTTTGCGGTCATTTTAAGTACAAATATATCAGATTTCATCCTCAATATTCACTTGTGTCAAAAAGATTGTAGGTTTACCCCTTTCTCACGCAGCCTATGTGATTAACAATTAATTAAAACTTCATTTGCCCTCAGAAAGCAAGATTAGTAACTCATCATCAGTAATTGCCCCCATCTCCATAGCTCGTTCGAGGGCACCCTGACCACCACCATCTTTGATTGATGCAATCGCTCCTCTGAAACAAGACGCAGCATTTTAACAAAAATATTAAGAACAGAGGTAAAAATAAATAACGATTAACGAGTAATAAATGATAATGTTACCTTCTGATCATATACTTCGCCAATTTGTTATTTCCGGAGAAGATACATGGTGAAGTGGGGTCCTACCATGGTAATCTGACCTGTTTATATCAGCACCAAACTGTAGAAGTAATTCCAGCATCACCTGATAACCTAAGTTACAAGCTAAATGCAATAATGTACAGCCTTGAAGGCAGCTTTCGGGCTTGCTAGGATCCTTCATCTTTTTACAGGATAATGGATCGGTGGATTTAGAACCTTTGGAAGAATCATGTTCATGAAACAAATCGGCACCAGCCACCTCATCGTATGTAGTGTTGATGATGCTTCTACTTGATGTGGCAATTAGGTGGTATACCTCTCGTATATTGTTACTTTTAACTGCTTCCCAGATTCTGGTGGCATATGGAGTACTTGTGGCAGTTTCTTGTTGAGAGATTAAGCGTTTCTCCACGTACTAGGTTAAATTAAACCATCACATTTTTGTGTTTTAATTAAAGGATTTAGGATAGCAGGTATTGAAACACCAAGTAGTGAGATGGTTAAATATATACCTTTGCAATGATGTACTTCTCCCTCTGTTGAAATGCATCTCTAGGGCTAGGTTTGTTAACTGAAATAGTATTTGATCCATCCTCACTACATAATTTATTCCATACAATCGAGGTTAGTGAGACGATTAAAAGTTTAAAACATTTAATTGTTCTATTAATATCCGATATGGATAAAAGCATCCCACTTTGAATGATAAATATAAAATACCATGCATTTGTTTTAACATTTATTTTATACCCACCTGCTATTTTGAAGTAGATTTTCCCATATGGAATTGCAGTATGTATTGCCCAAATTCTGGAACAATTCAATTACAGAAGGTTCCCAAACCTTCACATCAAGACTGATTGATCTAACCTGCAGAAATTAAAACAGAATCACATAACTATGGGTCCCATAGGTTCGGGTTGAACGGGTAGTTTGTATTGTAAGAAAAAACGGATGGGTCGGATTGGGCTGACCAGACCCGTGAACACTTACTTATTGCCCATTAACTAAAAATATATATAGTTAGTGCGCTAATTCTGATTACAAAAACAATAGTGTTACAACAGTAATGCTAGTTTGACCCATTTGGTTGGTTCCCCTTTTGGCTAAAGTCTCCGATTTGACCCATTTGAGATAAGACCAACCCATCGACCCTTAGAAAATGGGTCGAAATAGCAGTATGGTAAGGAAAGGTACCTTTGATAAGTGAACCCCTAGATTCCGGTGGACCCCCGAGCATTCAATGCACATTAACACACCTAAATTAAGAGATGCCCAATCAGGTTCAGGTGCACTGCATTCTGCACATAAATCATTTCCAGGAATCTCTCGAAGAATACTAGAAAAACACAATCTGCTGGATTAATATCCGTGCGATCAAGTATAGATCCCATGCTATCAACTTGGGAAGTATCAAATTCTTCACCAACTGATTCAAGAGTACTCCCAAAATTATTTCTGTTGAAATGTGTCTGCAGATTTATGGTAATGTTAGAAGATATACTGTGTAGCGCCTTTAGCTAAAAAGATAACGGGCTAAAAGGGTTGAAAGTAGCCCAAAGTATATCATATCTTCATAGTAAAAAGAGAGATAATCGTTCTAAAAAATATATTTACTGCAATTATATTTAACACTAAAATGTTTAAAATTTTACATAAATAGTGGGGGAGTCTTTGTGGGCCAACCCAACCCAAACTGTTTCGAAAAGCACAAACTAACCTTTGACCAGAGCTTGTTTGTGCAATTACCCACCCGTCTATTTTGCCATCTCTAGACAGATGAATTAATAAAACTTCAAAGTTTTTACCTGCTTCAGGTGGGAATTTAAGAGAGAGGCAATCACTCCCGTGATTTTGTTCATCCAGTCAATCCTTTCACCTTCATTTTCAGCCTGCCCAAACCATATACACAAAAAGATGTGCGTTTAAGTAGCAAACTTCCGCATAATTCAAGACTAAGAATATTACAAGAAAAGCTTTTGCACCACTGAGGAGGTGTTTGGATGTGAGCTTCGAAGGTAGTTATATGACATTCCATAATAAAAGTCAGGAAAACCTGTAATAAATTGGCCTTGATTCCTCAAAAATAGTGACTAGAAGTGTTTTTTTTTCAGTTTGATCTTTAAGGTTGAAACAATCAGATAATCAGAAAAGCTGGAGTTTTTTTTGGCAAACCTCACCTGCAATGTGTAAGTTTTCATGGGAGAAATTATCCTGAAACACAAACGCAGTTCTGAATCCTCAGCATCAGCTTTAATTGTTGAGGTACGAAGATCAACAGTATGACATTCTAAGTTTTCATCATCATGTGATGCTGCCCTGTTATGCCTTGATCTAAACCTCCCAAACATGCGACTATGTTGTTCAGTTGATGTAAGTGAATTTGTTGATTGTGTACCCTGAATTAGTATTAAACAGGAAAGAGATTATTGAAAAAATGGGCTTTTGTCATAAGAAGAATGAAAATAACTTTTAACATACCACAGGTTTGTTAGGCAAAACCCTATGATAATACAAGTTCCCACGGCTATCAAGTACAAAAAACCGCCTTTTCCAGTCTGCTCTTAAACTTGAAGATCGTTTTAGAAGATAACCTTGCTTGATGGTTTGTACCTGGAAACAAATATAAACACATTAGAGGATGTTTGGATGTGCATTTTGATTATGCGATTTTGAAATTATCAGATAATCATGACAACCAGGTAATCAGATATAATAAAAACTATTAAAAGTTCTTGTATCATCATCATCATACTCAGTTAATCCCACCTATAGCAAAGCTAAGGTAGGGTCTGAGGAGGGTAAGATGTAGACAGCCTTACCCCTAAGAATAGAGAGGCTGCTTCCAGTGAGACCCCCGGCTCGATGTGGTTTGGTATCAAGCCTTGGACATAAGGCACAGAACACTTAGCAATCGGGACAAACCCGATCGGTGCATGTACCCCTTTGTCTTTTGGCTATCAACGCCACCACATGATGCATGATTAACCGTCCGTCGTTTTTAACGTTATTTTCACGAAATTAGTAAAATAACGTTAAAACTAGTGCAACTTTGGATGTACTTTTGATGTTTGAAGTTCTAAAAATCAGACATTCAGTTCTTCAGATGTGAAGCAAATATTTAAGCAATAAACATGTTCTTGTGAAAACAAAGAGTATTTAGAGATCGGATTAAAAGTATCTCAAGTTAGGTTGGAAGAAGGGGCAGTTGGGTAAGTTTATTTTTTTGATAAAGGGCAAAGCTATCATAAAACAAATCATTTTAAAGATTATAGGACTTGAACTTGAGACCTCTCATACACATATGATAGCATTCATGGAAGATGGTAAGTTTATTTGACCTTAGATAATCAGCCTTATTGCCACCGGTATGAATCTGGCAATCCAAAACCGATTCTTTGATAATCAGAAGCAGAATTTTTTCATCCAAACAAAGTTGATATATTCAGTTTTAAAACGCAAATCCAAACTATACCCACAATCAACAAACAAAAGGCAGGCAATGTGTTAACAACTTTTTGGGTATCTAAACAAGAAAATATGAAAATGTACAAACAGTACAGGAAATATTTACTTACTGTTCCTTTTGTAGTGGACTGCATTATTGCATCTATATTTTTATCAGAACTCATTCCAACACCATTAACACTAACATGTCCCGAACTATTAGGCATTGCTTCTTTCATTTCTTCTTCTGTCCTAAATTCTTGAATTCTCTTTGCAAGTCTATCTTGTTCAATAGTTGCTTGTTCTTTAGATTGTTGGGCATATGTCAAAACCTGATATCAACACCAAAGCGATTATTTAAAAACTCATTTAGAACAAATAAAACACAACTGTAACACTTTATTATAAGAGTATGGTGAAAGAATAACTTGATGAATGAAAGGCTCCATCTGACTCAACAATTCATAGCCCTAGAAAGTCAAAACATTGTGGTTAGTACAAAATCAGCACATCTAGCACAAGAATGAAAAAAAATCTTAACTCCACAAAAACAAAACACACCAGTTTAAAATATCTCAAATGAGCATCCATTGTTGCACTAAGAGATTCCAAAAACGTATATTTCTTTTTCGCTTCTATATTCATGAGAGAATTTACCTGCATTCCTTGAAAAACACCAAGGAGATAATCTTAAACCTTAATTTATGAATATTAAATGACAATTTATATATATATACACACACACATATATATAAAGAAGGGATCGCGTATTAAGTAGACATACTAGATTGAATCTGCTCCTTTCAAACGCAGATTTCGCATTTTGTTGTTCCTACAAAAAAGAGTACAAATAAGCTGCAGTACATATACTTTATACAGAAAAAATGCCCAACATGAAATACTAGTTAACATACCTCCTCTAATTCAGCAACAACTTCATCCCGTGTACTCTTTTTCAAAGATGCAACCTTTTCACGAGCCTGAACTCAGAAAAAGAAACCAATATTTTTATAACTTTTACAGGTATTATAATTTATAACATAATTGATAAGCTCAAGGAGAAATTTCTTTTTCCTATTCAGTAATAAAATGCTAGGATATCACCTATCTTTAAAGATTTACCTAAATGGAAGACCAAACAGGAACAACATAATAAGAATTCAATGCGAATATACCTGATCATACGCATGTGAAGCTTTATCCAATCGCTTACGTGCTTCCTGAGCAAAACAAGATGGATTTATAACTACTGTAAAATGGAGAACTAGAATTATGAATGTAACAGGATAACGAAAAAAGGGATTATAATACGAACTATTATAACTAGTGTGTTAACAAAACTAACTTTTCCTGATGAAAAAAAAAAATCTCCCTATACTTGATCAAACATTCAATGAAAATCAACATAAAAGATGCAACGATGAACTTAACTAATAAAAACCGAACTACTAATTACAGTAACATATTAAAAAACATAGAAACAAAATTGCTTAAAGCATCACCTTTGTGGCTTGAAGATCCTCGGACAAAAACAGATTCAAACGGTCGACAAGCAAATGTTCAACCTGCAAAGATATAATATGAAGTCGCGTCTTGAATTCATGAGTTTAGATTAGTCCTTAACTTTTTTTTATTATGAGCATGGTCAGAATGTTTATACAAAGAAATTAAAAAAAACAATGGGAAAAAGTTTCAACATTTCAATTATCCAAGTTGATGTAAGAATCTACATGAGACAAGTTATATGAGCACATAATCATTGATCCTTCTAGTTTGTTTCTTCACATAAATGATCATTAGATTCAAAGCGATTCATTCACTTACTTGAGAACGAAGAAGCTCCTTAAACGTTTCAATCTCACGGAGAGCAGTAACAAACTTCGACATTATTGGACCTTCACAAATACAACCAAATTGGAGTAGCTGCTCATGAATATTTCTTAGCTCAAGCAGTAACAAATGGTTTATCAAGCATAATTGTGCATTTTTGAAAGTGATTATGTGATACATCATACATGGGATAATCATAGTCAGATAATAAGTTGTAATAAGACGGTCTGTCGGAATATTGTTTGTATGTGCTTTTGTTGACTGAAATTGAAACATTTTTAATAACCAAAGGTTTGAACGCTTGATAACATCTGATTATATATCAAATTAACAGATAAAATAGTGATGTTTTCTGATACAGCAATCCATCAAAACTAGGTTTAAAAATGTAATCGCATTTTGCTTAAATAATCAGTTCTGTTGCATCCAGTATGAAAATGTAATCTAACAACTATGTATTTCGTAAAACTAGCCACTTGAAGCAAGGTTGGTTATCAAGTATCTTTAACTAACCTCCAATAGATACACTGATAGGGTCATCTTGGCCACCACCAAACGCCTCTAATGCATCGGCAAACATAAGATCCATATTGCATGCTTCTCCAAGACTATCCCTGTCATAAATAATAATATAAATATTTACCCAAGGATCGATCTACAATTTATATACTACATTCAACCCTAACTTACATATATTTTTTGCTCCCTTTGTGTAGTTTCTGACAACGCACTTTTAGCTCGTCTGTTGTCTGTTCAAGATACCGAACCTGTCCAAAAATGACAGTATTTAAGACAACAGCACATGTAACCTATCTCCATTTATAACTAGAACCGGAACTCAACAGAGAATGTTCAATTACATGAACTCATTCCATCACTAAGAGAATAATTTATTGAACATAATGACTTGTTTACGATGCATTATATCGAACAAAATACAACATATGAGAAGTCTTCGATTCATACTTCTAGAGAACTCCACAAAACAGCTCACATCACCATTAAGATAAGAAAAAGTCTTTGCATCTTAATGCACATATTTAATTTATTAGTAGCTATTAAATCGGGATCTACTTTTGGGGGAATATGAGTCGAAGCAATAACAAGAATATTTCTAGTTTCATAATCCCTGGGAGAAATAAGTTGACTCGTTCACATCCAAATCATGAATGTTTGGAATCCATATTATGAAAGGAGACATTGCTTTTGCTAATTCGAATCGAAGGTGATATAAACTAGGTCTTCATCTTCAGGCATCATATTCATAGTTAGCGCATTCATGCTACATTAATAATTTCTACAACATTATAATAAAGCGTTTCAAATCATTTCAGATTTGGAAGAACTGGTGATGTATGGTAATTTTCCATAGTTATCTCTTCAATTAAAAGCGTATTATAACGGTTAATTTCAACACGAACTTGTCTTCAAGTAAAGTTGAATCTAGTTTTCCCCAAATCTCTACTCTACTATAAGTGACCAAATCAACTGAATAAAATAATTACTAGTATGCAAAAATAGAACCCTAACTGCATAACTAAACTACGTGCAGGTAGCTTAGGATCGAAGCAAAAAACAAAACTCGAAGTTGCATTACAATAATAATAAAAATAATAATAACAATAATAAAGAAAAACCTGCTTTTGGAACATTGGGGAATCATCGAGCTTGATGAAGGAAGTCATGGATGAGTCTGTGAATAAGTGTACGGAAAGGAAGAAGAAACTTGGCTAAATCTGGGGAATCCGAATACTTGTGTTCTGGAGAAATCGGGTCAGATCGCGGGAAGGTCATATTATTTATTTATTTATTATTATTTACTGTTTTTTGTTTTATTTTATAAAGTTGATATGATGATGACAGTGGTGATAGTGATTGTACAATCAAAGGGGTTAAAAAATTTTTTTCCTGAAATCAGACAGATTACCAGTGTGGTGAAAACAAAAAGAGGTTTTGATAATAAAAGATTCCAATTACATATTTGGATAGAGGGTTTGGATATAATTTTTTTTTAGTAAACTGTCATTTTGTATATGTCAATTTATTTTATTATTATTTTTTTGTCAGTTTCATTTAGTTTTTAACAACAGTATAAATAGTGTGAGTTAAATGAGGAGTAAACTAGTTACATATATTTTTTATTTTTTCGTTACTGATAATTGTCATTTTTATCCCTAGGTTTGGTAAAATATGTCATTTTAATCCTTTTTGTGTGTTTTTCATCTCCAACTTTTTAAAAACATATCAACACCATCCAATTTTCAATCGACCCTCAATTCAACATAAAATTTCAACGTGAGGTGTGTCTCGAGGTTGTGATATATGCCGTGGTGTCACTTGTGGACCATGAGATGTGTCAAGGTGGAACTTGTTGGCATGGTGTCACCATGAAGTCGTCGGCATCACAACACCGTCGCCATTGCAACCGACCCCAAAACCCTTCTTCCCGTCACCATTGAAACTGACCCTCTTGTTTTCCGATTGTCTCCAGCCTACAACGATATCACTAGTTGTCTCATGTGTGTCGTCATCTGCTTAACAGTCTATAGTGGTGTTGGTGTTCGGATCAGGAACTAAGGTCTAGGTAGATAAAGATCAAATATGCCTGTTGGGGTTGCAACCGGCTAGTTGGATGAAACTGGTTTTGACAAAGTCAATGATGAAAATCACACGGAAAAATGAACATAACATATTTCAACAAACTCTATGAACGAAAATGACAGTCTACTAGGTGAAAAAAAAATATATGTGAAATGAGCGGTTTACCCCTCATTTAACTAACTTTTCAATGGTTAAAAAAATTGGATGAAACTGAGATGTTTTAAAATATTAAGGATGAAAATCACACGGAAAAATGGACATGGCATATTTCAACAAACCCTATGAACGAAAATGACAGTCTACTATGTGAAAAAAAACAAAAATAAAAATATATGTGAAATGAGCGTTTACCCCTCATTTAACTGACTTTTCAATAAACTGAGATGTTTTAAAATATTAGGGAAGAAAATCTCACAAAAAAAATAATTTGGACAAATGGCATGTTTCACCAAATCTCATGACGAAAAATCGAAAATGATAATTTGCGGTGATAGATTATAAATCTGATAAATTTTGTGCAAAAACAAAACAAGAAGACATGATTTGATGCTCGGTGACTTCACCTAATTTCATATCAAAATATTTATCGGAAGATAGATCCGGTTTGCTTACAGGATAGACCCACTTTGCTTTGTATCATGTATTACATATGTTACCACTTACCACTTATGTTACGATTGCCAACACCACATTGCATATTTAATCTAGGGGTTAATACACAACCAATTTTAAATAAAGAGTTGCAAAACCATAAAATGTACATCTACTTGATGTCTTATTGATTGGCAGGAAAAATAGCAAGATCGCAGTTTTATAATCGGCTTATGATCTAAAGAACGACGTATAAATACATTATGCTGATTCAGCATCATTAAATTTGTATTTAACATCATTTTAGTATAAAATCATTTTTCAACTAAATTATGTCAAATAAATACAGTAAAAGAATGTAAACATTTTTTTTTTGTTTTGAGAAAGAACCTAATGATGTAACAGGAAAGGTTTTTATACTACTGATGATACATGTGTCATGTATAACCGACATGCATTTAAGGCGACAGATTAGCCTTATCGAATCAAATATGCATGCAACAATCAGTGTTTTAAAGATTTGAAGTGTAGTAGTAGTTCTAAAAGAGACGTTAAAAACATTTAAAGATTCAAAGACTGGATGTTTAGTGGATATGTTTAATGATTCTCACAACTATGAGTTTACCGTTACTCCCACGAAAGTAAAAGTAATGAAACATTGTTCTCAATGGAAGTTTTACTGCTCAATGTAGGCCTGTAAACGAACCGAACGTTCATGAACTGTTCGGCGGAAGTTCGTTTATGTTCGTTTATTTACATAAATGAACGAACACGGACACATTTTTTGTTCGTTTAATTAAATGAACGAACATGAACACACGTGTTGTTCGTTCATTTATGTTCATGAACGTTCATTTATGTTCGTTCGTTTGTGTTCGTTCATTTATGTTTGTTCATTTATTTTTGTTCGTTTAATTAAAGTTAAACTTTATTTTTATTATTTATTTCCTTTTGTTAAGTAACATTAATTCATATGCTTAACTCTAACCCTAACATTATAAACATATCACTTATCAGCTCTCTACACTTCACAGTCCCACTTCCATTCTTCTCCACACTCCACAGCCCTATCGTTTTTTGTAGATACATGATGGAAATTTTGGATGAATCATGTACATTCAAACTACTAATTAGATTTGGTTTTGGTGCATTGTGATGTTTAGACTTGGTTAAATTGTGATGAATCATTATTAACTTGTTTTTGTTTATGTTCAATTGCGTTCATTTATATTGATGATTTGTGTTCGTTTATGTTCATGAACTGTTTGTTTAGGTATTAAATGAACGAACATAAACGAACACGAACACGACAAATTTTGTAATGAACGAACACGAACACAAAAATGTGTTCGATTATGTGTTCGTGTTCGATTAAAGTTAAATGAACAAACACGAACACACTTGTGTTCATGTTCGTTCAGTTCGTTTACAGGCCTAGCTCAATGGCTTGTAAATCTAGACTGGCATAACTTGTTCTATCTAGTGTTGAAACCTTGTCAAATTAATAATCACTTTTTATAACATGAATCAAATCAACAACTTGTCAAAAGTGGTGACACCATTCATTGTCGAATGAACATGAATCAAAATATGATGTCAACTAGCAAAATGTCCCCATTATTAATTTTCTGTGTTCTCTAGTTGCTGCTTTTTCATGGTCTACAAAATATGCATCTAACACATTGACTGATCAAGAGTGAATTTAAACTCATCTCGTCATAGCAAATACGACTCCACAACGACACGCCCGAACTTCTCTTGCACGTCTTTGGGCGTTTCTATCTGTTGATACGAATAAAAAAAAGAGAGAGATTTAAAGAAAAAAAATCATATCATATATTGTGATTCAATAATATACTTTTTTGAGGACACTAAAAAATGGCTCCAAGCCCGATGTGGGTTCTCATGAGTTCCAAACGGAGAGCCCTATTCAAGTACACCTCAAATTAACGGTGACAGTTTTAACCTTTTACTTGTGTCGCAGTTAATTTGGGTTATATTTGATGTAAAAGGATCCAGTTGTTAGTTTGTACAGGTAAAAAGTCGCTGAAAGTTTACTTTTAATGCATAACTAAAACCTTTTAAATCATTGTGTTATTGAAATAATAGAAATATTGTATTCTCCTACTTACCGCATTCAGACCTTGAAAAGAGCTTTCACTGTGTTATGTGGATTTCTGGACCCAACAACCTAAAACAGCAAATGTTAGGAAGCGATCAGAGATAAACCTAAAAGGGAATTGAGATGTGTATTACCTTAGACTTCACATTCTTTAGACCAGCTAGATTTAAGATAGTTTGGACAGTTCTGCCTGCCTTCATGCCACCCTGAGTCGGGCCGGGCCAAAGATATACCTAAAAGAGAAAGCAAACAAACTAATTGAACCAAACTCACTCATTTATTCCATTTCTCAAGGGTCACAACTCACAACACAAACCTTGGTTTTCTTATAAGAAGTCTGAATGGCATGTGCAATTGTATGATCTTCGTGTCGTTCCACATAATGCAGATTTTGAAAGCATTTCTCATGAGCCTGTTGCAGTACCAAAAAAAAATAGTGAAGACGTAGGTTGTGCTGTTCAATTACATAAAGTAGGGGTGTTCACGGTCCGGATTTCGCGGTTTTTAAGTGAAACCGTAAACCAAACCGTTAGTAACGGTTTTTTATTTTTGTAAACCAAAACCGAACCGTATATTTATTAAACCGAACCAGACCAAACCATTAATAACGGTTTGGTTCCGGTTTGGTTTCACGGTTTGGACTCTCTGGCCTTTATAGATGATGTCCACATTCTCCAGATTATTTATAAGTTTTATAGTTTTGTACAATGCTTAACACAAACTGTTAAAAATAACTATTTATCACAGTTCAAAAAAGCAAATCCAAATACATATATACATGTCCAAGTAACACCAAATAAAGATGTTGCTCCTGTAAAAAAATGTTCTAAACTTAATGGGTTGGCTTATTGACATTTAGAATAGGAAAATGGGCTAAGCTCACTTTGGACAGCTTAACTAAATTAGAACTACAATAATTTTAATTATAATTATGTCTAACAATAAACACATATATACGGTTTGTGTTATTTAATTATAATATGAAATATTAAAAAAATGTAACAAATTATCACGGTCCGGTCCGGTTTATACGGTTGGTTTTCAGTGTAAACCATAAACCAAAACTATTCGTTACGGTTTGAAAATATTGAAACCGACCAACCGAAAGTTAAGTAAAGAAACCAACCATGAAACCAAAGCGATGACCGGTTTGGACGGTTTCACGGTTTGAAACCGAACCATGAACACCCCTAACATAAAGTAGTGAAAAGTATGATTGATCATTAGCTGAATATTTGATAAAGCCATGAGTAGTCCATGACAAGAACAAATTACCTTTTGACACGCAGTGGGGACTGCTGGGCCTTTTGCCTTGGCAAAACCAATGACACCATGATAATTACCACAAGCAAGCAATACTGTATATTTAATCAACTGCCCTCCCTATAAAAACAGCAATCACAATTGTAAAAAATAAAATAAAATAAAATCCTACGCATGACAAACAAGTTATAAAAACTACTTATGACTTACCTTTGTAACTTTACATGTTCGATTGACGTCAATAAGTTTCACATCAAAACCCTGTCATTGAACAAAACAAACCTTAAATATAAGAAACATGGGAGAAATATGCATAAAATCCCATTTGGCAAGCGCACTTAACATACATAAATATTCGCTATATGTTAACTGATAAAGATGGTTAAAAATTGTAAATTTCATAAACCTAAAGAAAGGAGGTACCACATTTACATAAAAACAACAAATATGTGTTGTGTAGTACTGTAGTATACTTTTCTTGTTACTAAATATTCATTGTATCTAATGCTGAGAATTCCAAAATCCTAAAGCTTTATTAAACGATGTTGACGTCAACAAATATGTAGTTATATATTGGACATTTGAAGAGTGATATTGAGATTAATATCATTGATTTAATACCATTATGTCAATGTATTTAAACAAAATTATTAAGGATAATTCATAACATTTACAATATAGATCTAACGCTCGTATCTATATATATATATAAAAGAAAGCATATATGCCCATTGAGAGTGCCACGTGGCTTAATAATTGAGTGTTTTTGGTGTTTTTGAGTATTTTTCTAAATTTAGCTCTCTATCTCTTAATTCTCAATTACTAAAATTAAATTGAGTTATTTTAGGAAAAAGGAATTTAAAAACAAATTTAAATTTTTCTCTCTTATCTTCCTCCCATAATTTTTAAACATAAATATCTTTTATATTTGAGATTTTTTAAATAAAAAAATTACACCAAATTAACGAGCGTTTTATTATCTTTCCAACGAGTACCATAGTGCTATATAAAAAACGAAAAAAAAACGACTATTTTTTGTGGGGTTATATTCATACAGAAAAAAACACAAAGTGTTCAGGTTATTCATTAATAAAATTGTAACATATTTTAATTTACGTGAAGATGATTATATGTTGAAGGTTATCCTTTTAATACTTTATTATGTTTAATATGGTTTATGTTTTTTATTTTTTTAACTTTTTTAAATAAATGTTTTTTAACTAAGATTGATTATGTTTAAGTTATTTACTCTTTTCATGATTTGAGTTTTCTTTTTTTTTTTATTATTTTTTATTAAATCATATTAAAATTTTCAACCCCGGGAGCTTCCCGGGGTAATCGGCTAGTTTTATTATGTACTAATTCCTGATAGAGGTGTAATAACATTTACAACATAGATCTAACACTCGTATTTTATTCTGTACTAATTCCTGACAGATGTGTAGAACGGTCTTTTAATGCCATTCACGGTGCTTATCCAGGACACAAAACAAACAGTTCCTATTTGCTGCTCACTAAATACAGATCTCATGTATTCAGATAGCAATTAGTCAGTAAATAACAAAAAGGCCTCAAGACAAGATTCAGATATGTCAAAGTAACGATAGCATTGTTATTTTATAAATTCTAATAAAATACTTTACATCCCTACTACTCCAAAGAGGCCAATTTATCATGCTTACTTGAACAATAAACTCAATAGCAAAAATTCTGCCATATTAAGGGACACACTCCTTAAAATAAACCATCGGCCCTTATATATATATAACTAGATAAGAATGGTAAAACATAAGGAATCTCAGCATGCCAAGTCAGCATTTCTTATTATAAGCAAAAAATGTCAAGGAAAAAGAATGCTTACTTTTCTAAACTGTGGTCTTCTTATTTTCTCAGTCAATGAATTTCTCTCTTCAGCAAGATCTCTGATTTCTTCCTCCAAAACCTTACCTTTTCTTCCAAAAGTGTGATCCAACTGTGCTAATTTCTCTTCAAGCATCTTATCAATGGAATTTAACTTTTGTAACACTAAATCATCAGTCTTTTTAGCCTCATCAAATTCTTCTTCTTCATCATCGTCATCATGTGATACACCTTTTATCAATGGTTTTTTACTCTCAGCATCAGAATCTTCAGCAGGATCATGTTGTGATTGCATGTTTTGAATGACTCCATAGTTAGCAGGGTTATTAGGATCATAAGCTTCCTTCCATTTAACTAATCTGATTGCCCTATTCAGCTTTTGTTGAAGAAGAAATTTGTCCTTCCCGGTGGCTTCTTTCAACCGATTCATCAAATCACCAATCACACGATACTCAAACCGCAGGGCTAAATGTTTCTCCTCAAATTTGTCAATTTTATTCATCCACTTGAAAGCATCATCAAGGTTATCTGCCCAAAGGCGGTATTACATTTAAAAAAACGAGCATAACTTTATAGACCAAGTCAAGTATGTGACAACTACAAGTAATAATACACATATAGAACAACCCAATGCTAGCTAATAAAATAGGAGTAGGTTTGCATAAATATGACTCTAGCATAGTAGCAACTAGAGGTGGCAAAGTGGGTAGGTTGAGTAACGTGAGAAATTTGAGCAGAAAGGGTTGGGTTCCTAAAACACGCTGTCCAATATTCCAGTTTATCAATTTGCCAATATTATTAGTTCAGAAAGTTTTATGCATTAAAACTACATTTTAGGTGGCGTTTAACCATTCGACACTTTTAAACAGTTTCCTTTTGTTGCTTCCACCCAACGGCCAACTCCACTCATTCATTATTAAATTGGTCGAAATCGCCACGTCTAGTAGCTGCATTAAAAAGGTCAACGAACAACAAAATATACCCGATCTAGTGAACTTGTCAAGAAGCTCTTCATGACGTTTCAATTTCTTCTCTAAGATTTCTTGTCTTGTCTGAATGGCTTCATGAGTGAACCTATGGTCATCTTCTTCACTTTCAGAATCTGTGGGTTCCTCCCTCATGTTAAGTATACGAGGGTCAACTTGTTTTTGATTCTCTTTCTCCAGTTTCTCAATGAGTCGGCCCACACCCATGTAATCCTCGTCATCCTCAGCATCTATATCAGCGGTACCCAACCCAGCCTTTTTTCTCTGCTCTCTCTCCCTCTGCTTTTCCCTCTCAACTTCAGCTAAAAGTTCACGAACTACTCTTTCACCGGTGGCATGGGACATGGACGAGAATAGCCTACTTCCATTCCCATTCCGATCCCAAGATTCTATGTGATTCACAGCAAATACTCGCGTTTGGCTAGGAAGAACATGCTGCCACCGTTGTGACGTAGAAAATGTTCGGGAAAAGGAATGAGCAGGTTTCAGCCGGTTGAGAATGGCTTTTGAGACTCGTGATTTGCTCATGATGTTGATTGTAGACATTTTTTTACCGCTATGACACTTCAGTTTTTTTTACTGTTGCAGAGCCATGCCAGATAAGTTAGCAGTGCCTGCAAAGATTAAATCATGTCTAGAAATGAATCACATGTTACAACTGTAAAACTAATTAAACCAACTAAATAAAACAACAAAGCTCAAACAAGGCGCAAAAGAAGCTGAACAACTAGTGTGTTTAAACTTAAAAAACAAGGACACGAGGTTAACCCTTCAAGTATTTTTTGAGTAATTAGGTCAAATGTGATAAATGGAACAACTAGCAATGTTCAATAATACCAGAACCGACATGGAATAACAACGTTCTACTTAAACTTAAAAACAATATAACCAGCATTTATAGGTATCCTGATGGCATAGAATATACCTAAGCAAGTCGAAGTGCCGAACAACGGAGATTGCGAACCGGAATACAAATAAAATAAATTCTAGGGTTTACAATAGGCACATTTCTACAATGTAACCACAAAAGCAAAACGATATGACGCAGTACCGACTACTGATAACCGCTTTGTAAGTAAGTAATTAACTAGGACTCACCTACCTGTAACTGACCACAGTTTAACACCACACCTAACATATCTTAAAGTTGTTACTTAACTAATTCGATTCATTGTATCCATCAGCTCAGGTCCGATTAGAAGATCCTTATTATTTTAACCGTAAAACTAATAGCAACATAATATTGTAATTGTAAATATATATCTGAGGTTCAAAGTATGCATATTCCAGTGTTTATAACCAAATGATGAATCACGTAACCATATTCGAAGACTTAAACAGATAGAGAAATTATTACCTGGATTCGACGGTTGCAGCTCCACAGTAGAACATAAAGGGGACGACAGGGAGGGTTTTGAGTGTTGAGACCTGAGACAGAGAGCAGTGATTGTGTGGGCTTTTGTGGGGATTTGAAGCCCAATATCGGATCCAGTTTATGGGTTGGAGGCCCGGTAAGCCCAAATAAAATTTCAGAAAGAAAACGTTTGGTAAGCCTTTTCAGTTTTCCCCTAATACAAGCTCCCATCATGGGTTTGAGCCTTGCCTTAACAAATGTTCTTAGTTGAAATAGGGGTATTCGAGTTGTGTGTTTCCTCTTTAATGGGTAGGTGGATCATGTCATCATGTTTTGTTTTTCAGAGACAACGGTGACTTAAGTTCACGGGGTCTTGTTTAAAAAAGATATATGTCTTCTTTTCAAATTTGATTTGAATTACTCCCTAATTAAAGAGAAAAACACTTCTATAGTATGCATATTTGATTCGCTGTTTGTGGCAGCTACCAATGATAAGTTGCCTCGTGGCAAAAACAGCTTTATTCTTTTTTTTTATGTACTGTTTTCATGTTATGTATTTTAGGTATAACAATTTGGTAACAAACATAGAAACATGTGGAGTGGTTAGCAACCTCCACATTAGAGTTGGGGTTTGAAGTTTGATTCTGTCCACATTTTAATTTCTACCCTTTTCCCTATTTACACTATATTGTCCGTTATTAGTATTAATAAAGACAAATCTATATGGCTAAACGTTTGTAGTACCTCTCCTTTTATTTTAACTTTTGGTTATTATTTATTTATTTTAGTTATTATTTGTTGGTATTTTGTTTTTTCATATTATTATTAATTAAATTAGTTTAACCGTCGCAAGTACTAGCACAACAAGCATTGCCCACCTTACTAAGTATCCTTACTATCACACGCTCATACAAAACAGACGCTAAATGTGGAGAAGCGCGATGTACGACATCGTATTTGTAACTGATACCAAAAGAATTATCGTTGCATCGCACGAAAGAATGCGAAAAATTTATTGCTCGTAGTACTACTAAACACTCATGCACAACAAACGCGCCCCGCGGCGAAGCGCGAGGTAACTAAGACCCTAGTTCTAAATAACTACAGAGTTAGTGTATATATGTTTGATATTAATATCAGTGATACCGAGTTTTTGTGAACAATAATTAGTTAATTAAGCAATAAGGAAAAGGCGTTTGACTAAGTAATACCAAGGTGTGTAAGATAGTGTTCCTTCTCATGAGGTCGGGGGTTTGAGTCCACACATCAATGTGCTACTTATATAGTCTTATTTTTCTTTTCATTAGCTTGATTCGTGCTTTTTTATCACCATTTGTTGTTTCTTATATACGACCCTTTTTTATTTCTACCAGTATTGAAGAAATACCGGTTAAATACGATTATATATGAGCAGGATAATGGGATATGTTTATTGATTACGGACTGGATGATTACAAGGAACTCGAATAATCATAAATACAAGTATTTCGACTACAAATTATCTCTATAAGTTTAGGGTAACTATTCTAAGATTTATAGACAATGAAATGACTGACTATTTCTGTATAGAAGGAAATGGTATTTATACTTTTGAGAAACGTCCTCTGATTGGCCAATCGAGAATGACAGATGTTGTGCGTGGGTTCCATTGTTTTTGCCAACATTTGGATAGTACATCGTTGTCGTCCTGCTATTGGTTGGTGAGACAAGCGTCACTTGTCAGTTTTTTTTCGGAAAGGTATGTGGGCCCTGCCTGTCTCCTCAACTATCTGCAGGCTTCTTTCTCCTACGTTGTGAGTTTTGATTGGCGGGACATGCAACATGCATTGCACGGTAACCTAGAGCATTAATTGCTCAGTCTATATAAGCGGCTCTCTCTCCCATAACTTGTTTCACCGTTTGAAATTTTTGAATTTTTCTCTCAACTTTTTAAGAACAACTCATCATCTTCTTCCCTAATAAGAGGGTGTTTGGGATTGAGTTTCAAAATTCCTTAGTGACTTATTCAATAAGCCAATAAGTTAATAAGCTGTTTGTGTAATCCAAAAGCATTTTTGATTTTTGCTTTTCATTAAAGGTGGAAAAGTTGTTTTCAATAAGTCATAAATCATTGTTTTTGGCTTTTGAAAAAAAAATTACAAATCTACCACCCATACAACCAATCTTCACAATAAGTTAAGCGAAACATTAAAAAAACAATTTATTAACTTTTTGACGTTTTCTCATCATAAAAGCTAATCCAAACACTTTTTCTAAAACTTTTTTTCCAAAAAGTTATAAGCCAATAAACACTTTAATCAAAAGCACTTTTGGAGTTAAATAAGCAATCCCAAACACCCACTAAGTTCCTTTATTTTAGCACGACTGGGTGACAAGATTAGGATACTGGCTGCCCGAAACGTTTAACCCTTCTCCTGGCCATGTCCTTACTATAGCAACACCTAACAGCCAAAATTGTATGTCACGTCAAATACCGAAAATTTAATACCAACTTTCAAATATAAGAAAATATAGATTATTTGAAAAGTATTAACTTTATTAAAGAGCTTGTAGTTATAGCGACACTAAGGTGTATTGATAAGGTGTTTATGTTCATATGGTTAGTTGTTTGAGTCCTAATTTTAAGAAAAGTTCCAATTTTAAGACAAGTTTTGAGCTATTTAAAATATGAACATTTGTTCAAATAATTAAAGAGTCGGAGTAAGGTGCGAGTTAGGTTGGATGGTGTGGCTAGTGCCCTATTATAGCTCAGCTTGTTGAAGTCACGAACGCCGCCCCGTGGGTGCCAAAGGGACTAGTGTGAGTGCAGTGACGGGCATGAGAGAGGCTCCGGTTATGAACCCTAGTTCCTCTAATCAAATTCCTCTAAGAGCATTCTCATTAGAACCCCCAAAAAACTGGGTGACAAAACCCTATAATTTTTTTGGGGGTTGGGGGTGATTGTGAGTGAAGAAAACGGGGAATCTACAGTGTGTTGGTAAATATTGGGTTCTTTGGGGATCTTTTAGGGAAAACTGGAAAACTGTAGTTATTTTTTAATATTTGTTGAAAGTGGTTGTGAGTGGAGGAGAGAGAAAATTTAATGGGGTTTAGTGTAATATGTGGTTGTGATTGGTTATGAGTGGATGAGGGATGGGGATTCTATTGTGAATGCTCTAAATAAAGAGGTGCGTCAAAGGGTTTGGCTCCAGAACGGCAAGCCTTTGCATAAAAAAAGAAAAAGAAAACCCAAATCGGATCCAGAATCAGATTCACCGGTGGCATGAGAAATGATGGGTAGAGCCTAACATTTTTGAGGTGCTAGGTTCGATCATTGATCCCATCGGATTTTACTGATTCTCCACTGTCATGCCTTCGGACGGATGGGCGGTCAGCTTTTTCCCGAAACTGGTGGCTTGGTGGGTTCTGACTACCCAACACTACTTATAGGCAAACACCTAAGAGGTGTCTTCACGTATGAAGTGCTTTCGTAACTAATTAAGGGTACCCCTATGAAGTGGTTTCGTAACTAATTAAGGGTACCCCAATAGTCATGACATCACATGTTGGTAGTGTAAAAAAACACACGGAATAACCCGGTGGGTTTAGGAATTAAACAGCGGTAAAAACAAACAGAAAGCCCTAACTGAATCCACCCACACGAGTGAGCACAGATACAACACCCAAAACCCTCCCCTCTGTTTCATTGCCGCTATTCACCGCCGTGGTCTGCTGCCGTGGGCTATCTATCGTCCACAACACAGGTCGTCTTTTAATTTTACAACTATTATTTTATACACTAATCATGAATGCAACGATTTTTAATTTCTATTGCAGTTTTTAATTTATAATATAATACACCGTGAATTGCTTGTTAAGGATCTTACGAATAATTACATCTTCAATTTTTTTATACTTTAATAATTATTAGTGATTGAATTGTAATTAGGTTTATTGCTCTCTGACTGTACAGTGCTATATGTTTAAGTTCTTATAAACTATTTCTTAAATGTTTCTACACTCAGCTATACATATGAATGATTTAATTGTAGGTCAAATAGCTGGTATTAGCCACCTGGGTTGGTACTGTGAACCATCTATATTAAAAGCCATTGATTCTTTACTCTGCACCTATGTTTCTGCTGAAAAAATGAACCTGCACACTTGTTGCTGCTCTACAAGTGATCCAAGTTTGTTTTTTTTTTTTGCTGTTGTTGTATCGGTAGGTGTTTAGATAGTGATATAAAATGTTTTATTTTTCAAGGTTGAATGTTGTTAACTAATTGATGTGTTTGGTTGTATACGTAGTTTGTGAGTTTTGTTTGATCAAAGTTATAAATAGATATGCAAGTCGTATACTGCTTGTTAAAATTAGGATGGCATTTGTGTTAGTCACATTGGGATTCTAGTAGTTTGCCACCTCTAGGAGTTACCACTCACCATCCGATCGTAACAACATCGCTAATAATATACAATCTAAATGATAACTTTGGAGAATGCTACTGACCGGTACATTGAGCCTGATTTCTTCACCTTTAGAAATATCTAGATGATAGTGAGATGAAGTTGGTTAAGTAGGGACACTGTAGTGAATAAAATAGACTTGGATAACGCCAGCTCTGGACTATGGGTTTGTTTTCACGATCTTATATAAAAATGCTGCTCCCATAATTAATAGGCCGGACATTACATGTAAAACGGAGACAATACCTATGGTTGTTTTTGATGATTAGTATTTCATAAATTCTAATATTTTTTTATTTCGGATATCATTTTGCAGATTAGATTATGGAATCTACATCTCAAGGGCCTGGCTCTGGTCCACCTGTTGAAGGGAAATCGTCTCCACCTTTGACTCCAAATGTTGCACCTGCTTCACTTGTTGGTACACCCACTTTAAAGGATGAAGACATCGTAGGCAGAGAGTCAATGCATGAGTCTGACTCAGCAAACCGTGTTAGCTCACATGGTCATGTTGCTTCCACCCCTTCATTTTCGTACAATGTGCCTCCAAATGCTAATATAAATTCTGAGAGCCCTCATTCATCTTCCAGCACTGTTAGTGGATCCCTTTGCAACCCATTGTTTTTCTGTTTGCTGGAAGTGTTTTAAATTTTCAATTAAATACTAATTACCTCATGTATCTATCTAAAATTGGTGTAAACGTTGTTTGGGCATTGCTAATTAACCTTTTGATTTTTTTAAATTATAACTGCAGGCTATGGTAAATTCACCAGGTTCTCTTCCTAGACCTCCTGTTCCTGCTACTTCTGGTCCTTCGTTTTCATATAACATTCCACAAGCCGATGTTTCATTTCATTCGACTATGGTAAGGATGGCTACGGAACTATTGTCAGTTCACGTTCCTGAAATTAAACTTCAAGCTTTCTCCAACATGTGAAGAGTTATGATATTAATAAGCTAATTAATTCTCTAAGGAGACTGTTAGTTATGGTTAGCTGCTTTACATATTTCATATTAGTGATGTCTTTTTGTCCTTCGCTTCTTTGTAGGTGGCTGACTCAGCAAAGCCTGAAGTGCCAAAAAGTGTCCCAAGTTCTGCTACATCCTTGCAGCCGCCTGTCCCTGGACACCTGACACACCCCAGTTCATTTTTGCAAGGAATTAATACACAGATCAGGCCACCACCTTCACCTGTTGCTGTTCCAAGAGAAGTGTCATCGGATGCTGCTAATTTTTCTTATAATGGGAATCATCAATTGTCCCAGAAGGATCAGTCTGTATGTACATCTTTTTGAGTCTTGTGATTGAAATCATCTGCAGGCATGATTGGTTGCACTTTTTTGCACCTGATGTTGACATAACCATAGGTTATATGGATTTCTTTTGTTGATCTCGTAATTAGTATGGAAGTTAAGATCATACTCAGCCTACATGCAAAGTAGTACTGTAACAAATGATTTGAACCCTGGTGACTGATAACAGTTAAGTATGTTGGTACTTAGGTGTTGCTACAAGTGTATTGTTAGAAGAATTTGATGCTTATTGGTTACTGCTTCCTTTAGAAAATAAACACAGTCTGACATTTGATGCATACTTACTGACGTAGGAAGCAAATTGATATAAATTTACAATGATGAACATTACTCGTTGTTTTGGTTGTGTTCATAACCGTTACCAGATAGGCAGATATGACCTATCTGAACGTAGTTTAATGTCATAACGCTTCTCTTTTGGGGAAATGTATTCTTAATAATGTTTTTGTATGAAGCAAATTGTATATTATTTGAGAAACTTCATCTGGAGACTAACTTGTCATGCTTGATCTATTTGTAACAGAATGTTACAGGACCTAGTGTGTCATCTGCTACATCCGTTCCTCATCCTGTTTCACAGCATGCTTATTCCACTTTAGGTGTCACATCATCAAATCCAAACGCTGCTTCACCACCATTTAGGATGCCATCTGGACCACCTTTTCAACCGCCTCCAGGTGCACCAAGGACTCCTGTAACACCTGGTCTACCTGGAAGTGTTCAACCCAGTCCATCTCCTCAGCAACCATTTTATGCTACTTATGCTTCCAATCCTCCCATGGTTGGCCCTCCTCAGGGAGTCTGGCTTCAATCTCCACCAATTGGAAGCTTGTCAAGACCGCAACTTTTACCATATCCACCTGTTTTTCCTGGACCATTTCCTTTGCCAGCTCAACGCACGCCACTGCCATCGGTCCAACCGTCCAATGCTCAGCCTCCCGGTGCATCAATTGGAGTTTCAGGCAGCATGGCACAAGAATTACCTCCAGGGACTTGTATGTGTGAATATATGATTTTTATGACAGAATATCGCCCAACTTGAGTACGTATTCACAATTATATTTTGCAGACAATAGCAAGCACCCAAATGCTGTTGGTGCAAAGGGGGAATCTGTTGCTGGTGATCTGGTGGATGCTTGGTCAGCACACAGGACTGAAACAGGAACCATATACTATTATAATGCTGTGACAGGACAGTCTACATACCAAAAACCTGTTGGATTTAAGGGAGAGGTACATTTTTTTGTTTTGATTGTTCTATGTGCATAATATCATAGATACCAAAGCCTATGAAATGTCTACTGTATTTGAGTTTAGTTCCCTAGTATATGATGCCCTTGGTAATTGTACTCTAAACTTGTTCAGCACTTCACTCATGCTAGTTTAATTTATTAATAAGAAGAAACCTTGCTGTTCTACACTTACATGTAATATATAGGCTAGTAAAGGGAATCTATGTTGTCAAAAGCGCACAAGGCACGCGACTAGGCGCGAAAGCACAGCCTAGAGCACCTTGTGCGTTGTGACTTGAAAGGCGACCTTTTAGCACAGGGTGAGGTGATTTTCTGGCTAAGTTCCGGCCAAATTTGGGCAAAAATGGTACAAAACCGCTAATATTTAAGGCTGTAATAAACCTAAATAAGCCTAGAATCAACCTAAAACAGTCCAAACTAGCTCTAAACAAGCCTAAAACATGTCTAAAATCCCTAAAAATTGTATTTTTACTGTGCGCCTAGCTTATAAAAGCCCTCGTTTTTACGCTTAGGTTGGGCTCTAGGCTCGACCTATGCGCCTTGAGTACCCGGGATTATTGACAACATAGAAGGTAATGCGGCAATAACTTAGTTGATGTAGTCTTCTCTAATCTGGCGTTCAAATTTATGTAGTTGCCTTTTTCTGTTAGGTAGCATAATTTGTAACCAGCTTGATGTATGTTAGCATCACTGATCATTGTACTGATCCATTATTTTATGTGTGCCTTCCCGAATGAACTAATATTTTTTTTTTGTTTTGTGCTGTTTTTGTTTTCTACTTGTTGGCAGCCTGATAAAGTTTTTGCACAACCAACTCCAATTTCATGGTGAGTGATTTGCATATTTAGTTTGTTTACACCTTTTTCCCTTCACTCGTAGTCATGTTTAAGTTACAAAGGAAAAAGTAAGGTTATGGTATTGTGGAATTACTCTTCCTCCATGGAGGGAAATATAATGGATAACATAGATCTTTTGGCTGTTCTTGAGTGAGGTTCTATAAATGCTTTAAGGAAGATATACGAATCGTTGATCAACAACCTCTGCTTTGTATTAGAATTGAAAATAGAAATTTTACACTGAACTTTTTGTATCGTTCGATATATTGCAACTTTGCTAAAAATCAGGTTTCCATGAAACGGAATACATTGAAGTAGGGTGCTATTGCCAATTTGCCATCTTGTAAGAAATTAGGAATAAGCTAATTGTTCTAATGTTGTTTCTATTGTTACATTATTTTACTAGGTTGTAGTCCCGTGTATTACATGGGTTGAATAATAAAACTATATGTATGTAAAGTACGCTAAGACAAATAGGCATGGTTTAAAAGAACGGATGAGGCGTACGCCTCGAGGCGCGCCTCAAGGCGATTCTGTAAGAAAACGAATCTGAGGCGGCGCCTCAGGGTGTTATTTTGTACGTGCGCCTCATAGAGCTGAGCCGGTAACAAAAATTGCGCCTCAGGGGTTTTTGATGTTTATTTTTTATGTTTTGGACTTTTTGTGTCAATTTCAAGCGTTCCATGTCTTTTTAGTGTGTTTTTTTGATGAATATGAGGATGAAATTAGTTAGCATTTCATTTTTTATAAGATATATAATATTTATATTTATTTTTTAATTCCGCCTCGGTCTTATGCCTCGGTTCGCCTTGAGGTCCTCGTGAGGCGAAGGGAAAACGCCTCGAGGCACGATTCCGTACTTTTAAACCTTGCAAATAGGTGTACGTAGTTACATACATTTAAGGACAACTAGATAATATTATATCACAGTTTGTATAAAAAACATTAATATTTATTTTATTAAAGTCAGTTTGATTATTTGTCATCTGTAATGTTTCATCCTGGATATATATTAATTATATCTCTAATTTATAAATTATTAATTTAAAGATATCTTTCATCCTAGATATATATCAGTACTAACTTTATCTTTCCTCGTAGATATATAATATAATACATTAATACTAACTTTATATTTCATCGAAATTATGTTATTGTTATGTATCAATTATTAAAGATAAAATTTAAATGTATATATTTTTGAGGGATAATATGGTGTTGGCACGTGGCATTTTTTGGAATCGTTTTTTATAAGTAAGATTCGTAATCTCATATTGACTCTATGTATGGTGTTTTCATCTTGCTGTGTGCAATCAGAACCCTAATTATTTCATCCTTTTTGTGTTATATATCATTTTATTTATTCTATTACTTTACTGTAGGTTTCTGTTCTCTTAATTTATGTGTATTTTGTTCAGGGAGAAGTGTGCTGGCACAGATTGGTCATTAGTCACCACAAATGACGGGAAAAGATACTACTACAATGCTAAAACCAAGGTATCACAAGCTTTGCTATAGTGAAGGTTTATTATTTCAAGTTGACTTGCATTATTTCTAATTGACATGTAAATTTAGTTTCAATGTTTACATTTTTCTATTTTCTACCATAAACTAAATCTTCATTTGCTTTGATCAGCTGAGCAGCTGGCAAATACCAGCAGATGTGGCTGAGTTAAGAAAGAAGCAGGAAAGTGATGCTTTAAAAGAACAATCAATATCAGTGCAAAATGTAAATACTTTAACTGAAAAAGGATCTGGTCCATTAAGCTTGAATGCCCCTGCTATTACCACAGGTGGCCGTGATGCCATATCTCCTGTCTCATCATCTGCACTTGATCTGATAAAAAAGAAACTGCAAGATTCTGCAGCTCCTGCTACCACTGAATCTGATCTGAATGGTTCTATACCAGTTGAGCAAGTAGGGAAGGGCCCACATGGTGAGAATGGAAAAGAAAAGGTAATAGATGATAATGGTGATGGAAATATTTCAAACAGCTCTTCAGATTCAGATGATGTGGACACTGGACCAACCAAAGAGGAGCGTGCTATCCAGTTTAAGGTATCTTTATTTTGTTGATTATTGTAAAACCAACATTTTTCTAATATGTTCTTCATATTAACTTTTTTACTTGTGGAATATCCAGGAGATGCTCAAGGAGCGTGGGGTGGCCCCATTTTCAAAATGGGAGAAGGAGCTTCCTAAATTTGTGTTCGATCCGCGTTTTAAGGTTTGATACAGTCCAAAATCTGTCACCTGTTAGGTTACTAACATGATATTCTACTGTTGCTGTTTATATTTGCGCTATCATTTTATTGCACTTCAGCTGTTTTATCATGCAGTATGCTGCTTAAAAGTTTTGTCTACGTCAGTTGTTTGTCTCTATAGAAAACATTTAATGAATTCAACTATGATTTTTGAGTTTTGGTTCTCAATTTTTTTCGTAGTACTTTTCCACTGAGTGTATAGGAACAATATTCCTCTTGCAGGCAATACCAAGTTATAGTGCTCGAAGAGCCATATTTGATCATTTTGTTAAAACACGTGCTGAAGAAGAGCGCAAAGAAAAACGAGCAGCACAGAAGGCTGCAATCGAAGGTTACAAACAGTTGCTGGATGAGGCGAAGGAGGTTTGATTTAAGTCTGTCTCTAATTTAGATCTCAAAAGTTCCATTTATATAATCGATAGCTGTAATGCAAATTAAATTATGAATACTGTGAGTTATAATTTGTTTCCATTGTTGTCATCTATCTTTTAGGATATCAACCACAACACTGATTATCAAACATTTAAAAGAAAATGGGGGCATGATCCAAGGTTTGAGGCTTTGGATAGAAAAGAACGTGAAGCATTACTAAATGAAAGGTAGTTGTTCTTATATTTATTTGTGAATTATATAAATAAACCTTAGCAAAATGTGTTACAGTGAGTATGTTTACAATGCAGAATTTTACGTTTCAGTAAATTAATGGGTTTTTTTTCGGTGTCTATAAAATTCTGATATATATTTTGTTTCAGGGTTATTCCACTAAAGAGGTCTGTTGAAGAAGAGGCTCGTGCAAAACGCGCAGCTGTTGTTTCTAGTTTCAAGTCGATGCTTAGGGAAAACAAGGATATTTCTTCAACTTCTCGCTGGTCCAAGGTTAGTAAATGTGTAGAAATCTAAATTGAACTTCGCTTTTTTTCAATGATCATGCATTAATTTGTTTTTAACTTCTGCTCTTGAAGGTTAAGGATATCTTTAGAAATGATCCTCGATACAAATCTGTTAAGCATGAGGACAGGGAAGACATATTTAATGAATATATTTCTGAGCTAAAGGAGTCTGGCGTGGAAGCTGAAAGGGCGGCAAAGGCAAAACGTGATGAGGAGGTATAATATGCTGTTCCATAAAAGCCGTGGTTATTATACTGCCTACTCGTGTGGCTGTGGTTATTTTATTATACAGCCTTCTATTTTTTTATGCATCTTAATTACATTAGCCATTATATATTGAGTTATTTGTTACTTTATTTTCCTCCTAAAAAGGTTTTAGTTATTGCTGTGCTGTAGCAAGTTGCAGTAAACCATTTTGTGCATATATAAGTGATAGTTAGAACAAAGATTGAAACATTATAGTTTTCACTGAGTTAGCAAAACCTTTTACCCCAGAAAAGATAAAAGAGTTCATCTTTCCAGTTATGACAATATTGAATCCCTATGATCTTACCTGTATGATTATGCAATGATTTATCATGTACAATCAATAAGTTAATAATAATCTAATGCAACTGCATGGCTTTTTTGAGTCTTGCTTCATAATATAAATGCAAATGGTGGCTAGTGAATGTATGATACATCAATGCACAAAGATGGCACACTAACCATAAGAATGGTATTTCATAAAATACATTATAATTTTTTGTGTTTCACAAGGTGATTAGAATCTCAAGTATTGCTAATTGTACTTTTAAGATGGTATAATATTTTTATTCTCAGAACTTTAGGGTTTGCTTTTTACATAAATCTCCTAATCATTGTGGTATTTGTTGCTTTATAGAACCTTGGCTTAAACAAGTAGCTGGTATAATTTCTACTTATGGTTAGGGTTTAGGTTTGAGAACTTATGATTGGATCAGATATACAGAACTTATTGTGAGCATATACTAGTTAGGGTGTTATGATGGGTTAAAGGAAGCTACATAGTAATTGAAAACATGGTATGCATCTTATACTTGGTTAAGAAATTGGTACATGTGTAGAAGGATTTCAATAACGCTTCTGTACTTGAATAGAGAATCACCAAGTTTTTTAATATACAAAGCATAGTAATTGAAAACATGGTTGTTGAAGTTGTCATAAATGCTCACTTCATAAATAAGTGCAGGAGAAATTGAAGGAAAGAGAGCGGGTATTGCGTAAGCGAAAAGAACGAGAAGAACAGGAAGTGGAGAGAGTGCGTTCAAAAACTCTCAGAAAGGAAGCTATTGAGTCATATCAAGCGTTACTTGTAGAGACAATTAAAGATCCACAGGTACTCTTTTATCCCTTTTTCATCGAACTTCCTGTATGTTTCGTATTACAATATGGACCATAAGAGAGCAAAGCTGACCAAGCTTGAAGGCTTTAGATTAATCTCAGTTTTGAAAAGTTAAATGTTTATATGCGATAGTTGGACACTAAACATATACAAAAAATACAACAAAAGTTGACCATAACTCAAAAACAAATTTAGACAACAATAATAAAGTTGTACAATAACATAATTTGCAAATTGCAGTTTATATAAGAAACATACATACCACATAATACACAAAGCTCAGTAAGAACTTGACTAATTGAGCCAAGCTCTTTTTTAGTTCCCAAGTTTGAACTTGATGAAAACTTATACTTTTCTGCAGCCCTAATTACAAATGTACTGGTCTGTCTAATAAGAAGCAAAGTTACAGTATTTCTTGTAATCATTCTACCGCTCAAAGATTTCAATGAAAAGGTGGATGGATATACCTCAGTAGTGCGAAATATATGTGTTATCATTATTTCTGTATCTAAATAATGTTAATAGGAGATACCCCAAAGTAGCTAACCAAATTTGTCAAATCATAAGTTCTCAACATGTCATATATAAACCTGTAATTGGTATTTCTTGATGTTTATCCTTTCATATGTTTTCAGATTTCATGGACGGATGCAAAGCCTAAACTAGAGAAGGATCCTCAAGGGCGTGCGGCTAACCCTTATTTAGATCAATCAGATCTCGAAAAGCTTTTCCGTGAACACATTAAGTTATTGCATGATGTAAGTTGTTTAGACCCATGACTTTTTGCAAAGGCTCTTTGGTTCATGTTTCTTGGTTATATTTGACCTCTAATGGATCAAATGGATAAACTTCAAGAACCTGCCTCAAAATGGGATGGGAAAAGGGTTTGAAATTGACTCGAAGTGTATTCCTACGCTTAAAGCCATAATGTCAGTATATTATTAATTTAATAGTATATTTGCATGTTACGGTGTCAAACCGATCCCGTACTAAAAACTAATTTTTTTGGCCTACACTTGCTTTAACCAACCTGCTAGATTTGTCTTTTTAATCTTGTGTGTCGTCATGTTTCAGAGGTGTGCAAATGACTACAAAGCTTTGTTAGCTGAAGTAATAACCACAGATGCAGCTACAAAAGAATATGAAGACGGTAAAACAGTTTTTACTTCATGGTCAACAGCCAGACAGTTGCTCAAAGACGACAACCGATACAACAAAATGCCAAGAAAAGATAGAGAACCTTTATGGCGGCGGCATGTTGAGGACCTGGAACGAAGGCGGAAGTCAACAGTTGACCATGATATGGAAAAACATGGTGAGGGTAAAACAGCTAGTTCAGTTGATTCTAGGAAGCATCTTTCAGGGTACAAGAGAAATCATGATCGCCGGTAGCTTTAGTTGGGGCTATATGTCCTTTGACATCTTAACAGCCTCTTACTGCCTGCCTATGATATCTTAAATATTATTTTTCTTTGTTTTCCATGTATACTATGTTATGGCTATAGATATTATCGTATCGCCTCGTTAAGGTGCAGGTGTTATGGTTAAATTATAAATTTGTACTTTTGGTATTCCATTGTTTTGTTTTTGTTTTTAACTCTTGGAGTTGTCTTTTATCTTTAAAGTAGAGAAGCACTCATTAGTATAGCTAGAATCTTTTGCAAACTGTCAATGACTGCGTTTTGACGAAAATTCTAGCGGTGAATTTGCATAACAAATTAAGGGACAAAAGAAATGTAAATGTTTGACAAAAGAAAGGGGTGGCAGCGCAACTTGTTGCTATCTTAATGTAATTCTTCACGTATTGAATGAAAAAAAAAAAAAAAAAAATGTGATATAAACAACAAAGATGACACATTTTCAATTAAAAAAAAAAATAAATAAATAAATCATTACAACAATAAAATTATAAATTCTTCAAGAACTCCATTAAAGATGGAGGGTGCACTAATGGAATGGAGATAACTGAAGAAGCATTAGCCGAGCAATTATATAACAAATGTTATAATAGAACACTTAAACGAATGATGATACATAACCAACATAAAATCAAATGAGGTGTATGGGGACTTGGTTAGGAGTAATGCCCATTGTGTGGATAACACACTAAAGTTAACTACACAAATAGAGCTACCTATGCACACACATCACACCAAAAGAAACATGCTTATGTATCAGTCGGTTGATTCATACTTCTTCAAGCTCCGCCACCACAAATCAAGGGCGAAACTTTGTTGGGGTACGAGAGGGTGCCTCGACCCCTTTCGTTTTTTTCTCAGTAGTGTGAATTTACGCATTTCTGTCGAAAATCTTATACGTATTGAGTCCGGCCCCCTCCGTTTTAAGGGTCCTGTGACTTTCGGCCCCTACGGAATCTTTTTTTCAAACTCCGCCACCATCAAACACCATCGTGCTATGTAATTGGCACCTTGATTGTGTTAAATTCCCTAGTGAAGAGTTTATTTAAGATATAAGTATTGGAAGCGAAATGATTGCAAAGTTCAAGTCTTAACAAAACATATACAATACAATACGACGCAATTAAATGCCTAAACAATTATCTGGTTTAATAACCTCATGTCATGAGGTCACAACAAGGAAACATGCGATATTATAGTTGAGGAGTTGTTGATAGCCTCTGAATGGTGATTTAAAGACCATCTTCTAATGATTCATAGCCTTTTAACGGCTAAGATGTAACCTTAAGTCTATATGGTTAAGAGGTCACATTTATCTTTTTTTAAGGATTTAGACTTAACGTTACCAACCAACCTATAACATTTATTTTCAAGGTTTCACTTAAGGGTGCAAATGAGCCGAGAAACTCACGAACTACTCGAGATCGGCTCGATAAAAAGCTCCAAATGAGTCGAGCCTTATCGAGCCCGAGCCGAGTTTGCGCCTAAAACAAAGCTCGTTTACTTATCGAGCCCGAGCTCGAGCTTGGCATATGAAGCTCGTCAGGCTCGTCGAGCCTCAATATAATATTAGTTTTATTAATATTTATACTATTTACCTCACATTTAAAGTTGTTAAATAAACGATCTGAGCCGAGCTCTTGACTTATCAAGTTATCGAGCCTATTATTCATATTATTTTTATTTGATATATTAACTAATAAACACTAAACGAGCCGAACTTGAGCTTGAGAAACTACAAACAAGCCGAACTCGAGCTTTAAAAAAAGCTTGAACTGAGCCGAGCTTGAGCTCTTATAAGTTAATCGAGTTCGAGTTCAAGCCTCGTAGGCTCTTACGGATGATTACTTTATTTTATAAATTATTCATGTGTCACCCCTACCCCCTTCTTCCCCTCTTCGCCCTCCTCTGCCGTCACACCGCCATAAACAGCTTTCGGCATCAATAACATATGTTAAATGGCCTTTCTGCTCAACCCTTCTTTGTTAACATAGTAATAAAAAAAATTCCAATAGCCTGTTTTTTTGTCTCTCAACTGCCTCCCATTCAAAACAAATGCTATCTCCATGTGGGTTCCTCTAATCAGGTCAGTTTATCGTCGTTATTTTGCCAAACATCACCTCATTTACCGCTTCAGTTCACTTTCATCACTTGCCCAGATACCATTATCCGACGTGTCAGACTCTGGTTCAGAAGAAAACTACCCTCCCCCGTTTAAGAATAATAATATTATTACCTCATTTGATCATGCCCACCAAGTGTTTGATAAAATGTCTGTTACTGAAACGTTAAATTACTTAAATGGACAGCCCAGGACAGCATTATATTTAATTACCCAGTTGAAAGAATGTGGTTTTACCCATGATGTTACAACTTACATGGCTGTTATTAGGTTTATGTGTTACTGGGGTATGATTAAGAGGTTAAAGTTTTTGTTTTTAGAGGTTATTGTGGATAAAGATGGGGCTTTTGGTTTTAACATTTGGGATTTGTTTGAAGGGTTGTTGAAAGAGATTGATGTCGGTGATCGGCATTTGTTTGTTAGAGCGGTTGATGTGTTGATTAAGGCTTTCGTTAGTGTTAGACGCTTTGACGAAGCTTTTGAGGTGATGTTGAAGGTGCAAGGTCGGTTTCTTCCATCGGTGCGAACGTGTAATCTTTTTATGAACTTGTTGGTTGAAGAGGGTGAAGTGGATGTAGCGTTGGCGGTTTATGAGCATTTGAAGATGAATGGTTTTTGTCCGAATGTGTATACTTATGGGATTGTGGTTAAAGGGTTATGTAGGAAGGGATGTGTGAAAGAAGCGGGGGATGTTTTTAGAGAAATGGAAGAAACGGGAGTTGAGTTTGATGCGTTCACTTTTGGTTCGTATATTGATGGGCTTTGTTTAAATGGTAACACGGACTCGGCTTTTGTGTTGCTTAAAATGTTGAGAGACTCAGGTACACCTGTCGATGTTTTTGCTTATGCTTCTGTCATTCGTGGTTTTGTAAGAGAGTTTAAGTTAGAAGATGCAGAGAATGTTTTTCTTGAGATGAAACAGTTAGCAATTGTGCCTGATGTTTATTGTTATGGGGCGTTAATTCAAGGGTACTGTAAAAAAATGAGTCTTCTAAAGGCTTTGGATCTTCATGATGATATGACTTCAAATGGTATTCAAACCAATTGTGTTATTACGAGCTCGATTATGCAAGGTTTGTGTCATTTGGGGATGTTGGCTGAAGCTGTAGACCAATTTATAAAAGCAAAGGAATCCGGTGTTTTTCTTGATGAAATTTCCTTCACAATTGCTATTGATGCTCTATGCAGACAAGGGAAAATGGATGAAGCGGTTTTGTTGCTAGAAGAGATGAAACTGAAGAACATGAGGTTAGATGTTAAGCACTACACAACTTTGATCAACGGATTTTGTCTTCTTAGCGACCTTGAAAAAGCTTTCAAAATCTTCAATGAGATGGATGAGAATGGTTTGAAACCCGATACCATTACTTTCCATGCGCTTATTAGTGGGGTCGCAAAATGCGGGCTTTATAAGGAGACAAAGACTCTTTTAGATAATATGGTAGCACGAGGTTTAGAGCCCACAAGTGCTACACATAATATTGTCATTGACGGCTTATGCAAAGGTGGAAAGGTGAACGAAGCAGCATCATTTTTTAATAATCTGGAAAGAAAAAGCTTGAATAATTATGTTGCTATGATGAATGGGTACTGTGACTCAAACAATGTTGAAAAAGCGTATAGACTGTTTCTTAAATTACCTGAACAAGAAAAGACTGGGCTTATAGTGTCGAAAAATGGTTGCTTTAAACTTCTTATTGGCCTCTGCGAAAAAGGTGAAACTGGTAAAGCATTATCGCTGTTTAAAAGAATATTGAACTCAGAAAATCGACCGTCTAAGATTATGTATAGTAAATTAAAAGCTGCATGCTGCCGGGCTGGAGATATGATCACAGCCCGTTGGTTTTTCAATACGATGATTGAAAGTGGAATTCCACCTGATGTCATTTCCTACACGATTATGTTACATGGTTATATTAAGAAGAATTGCTTAAAAGAAGCTTCTGCTATTTACAGGGATATGATAAATCTTGGTATACAACCTGATATTATAACTTGTACAGTATTATTTGATGGGGAACATAAATTAGATCGAAAGAGATTTAGCAGTAGAAAAAAAAGTGGGAGCATAGAAAGGATTTTGCCAAGATATTCGACTAAAATGCAAGAGTTGGCTCCTGATGTTGTTCACTACACGGTCAAGATTGACCATCTTTGTAAATCAAACAACTTGCAGCGTGCTAAGTGTCTTTTCAATGAAATGATTGAAAGAGGTCTACAACCAGATACTGTAGCATACACAGCTCTTTTAAGTGGCTACTGCTCTCATGAATGTTCAGAAGCTGAAGCACTTTATAACAAGATGTCATATGCAGGGGTCCTGCCGGATTCACGAACCAAGAATGCTCTAGATAGGGTGAAATACACAATTCGAAACGAGCAATCTCAGGCTAATTATTTAATGCCATAAATTATTCTTTTTGTACACAACCGACTAAATCTCTTAGTAGCATGAAACTATACATAAGCCATTTGTATGTGTCCATATTTAGCACACACCTGCATTGGTCTTAGTAGCATAAAACTACAACACTAAAATCAAGGTACCACGAGTTAATTTCAAGCTGGCTTGCATTATTTCTGTTTTGACATGTAAATTCAGTTTCAAAGTATTTAATTTTCTATTTTCTACAATAAACTAATCTTCATCTGCTTTGGTCAGCTGAGCAGCTGGCAAATACCAGCAGCAGATGGGACTGAGTTAAGAAAGAAGCAGGAAAGAACAATCAATATCAGTGCAAAATGTACCTACTTTAATTGAAAAAGGATCTGATCCATTAAGCTTAATTGCCCCTGCAATGACCACTGGTGGCCGTGATGCCATATCTCCTGTGTCATCTGCACTCGAGTTGATTTGATACAAAAGAAACTACAAGATTCCACAGCTCCTGCTACCGCTAAATCTGATCTGAAGGGGTTGGGGCCAACAAGTTCAGATGATGTGGACAGTGGACCAACGTGCTATATAACATAAGGTATCTTGTTCTTCATCTTGTTATGTCTGTTCGGGTTTGATTATTCTTGGGTTGGGGCCAACAAGTTTTGATATTTATATTTTGTTTTAGGGTTGTTCCACACTTCTTGTGCAAAACACGCAGAGGCTGTTTCTAGTTTCAAGTTGATGCTTCAGGGATAATAAGGACATTTCCCCAACTTCTCGTTGGTTGAAGGTTAGTAAACATGTAGATGTTTAGATTGAATTTTGGTTTTATTAATTGATCCTGTCTTAGTTTATTTCTTTAACTTTTAATTGAAGGTTAAGGAAATTTATAGAAATTGGTATCCATTTTATAAGTTGTTAAGAAATTGTGACTTATGATGGGAAATATGCCACTATTGCTTCTTATATGCTTAAATACAGAAATACAAAGTCTTTTGATACACAAAACATGGTATTCAAAAACATGTTTGTTGAGATTGTCGTAAAGGGTTACCGTATGAACAAATGCAGGAGAAGTTGAAGGAAAGAGAGTGGATATTGCGTAAGCAAAAGCGCGAGAAGAACAAGAAGTGGGGAGGGTGCATTCCAAACCTCTCAGAAAGGAAGCATTATGTTGGGAAGAACTCTTTCTGTCTTATCTGATTAAGGATTTTGTATACCCTTGAAATACTTTAATTTGAAAGCTAGTTTACGCTATTCAGAAAGTATCTAAGTCAATTACGAAATCTACAGAAATCTTACTTGATCTCTTTCTACCTAAGTGAATTCAACACTATTTGTAGATTCTAACAAAACTATAAAATTCAACTTTTTCTTATAAAAATATTAATTTATAAAAGTTCAGATTATAATAGTTAGGGGGGACGGGGCGCTCACCGTGAAAGCTCGTGGTACCCCACTACCGCCACGGCAACACGGCCGCCGTTTTTTTTAAATAAATAAGTTTTCCAGTGTAACATATGTAACCCTGGAAAACTTATATGTATATTTTTTTTAAAAATGGGTCAACGCTTTTTTTTTAGCTCAAAACTCTTAAAAACATGTATATTACATGTTCTAAATGTTTCAGATAAAAAAAGTTCGGGAAGTAGGGTTTCCTATTATCTAAATAAAGTGGGTTTTCTCCAATGCTTAGAGGGTGTTTGGGATTTGCTTTTTCAAACCAGATTATGCGTTTTGGAAAAGCAGGAGTGGAGCTGCTTTTAGATTATTGCGTTTTAGTAGCCTAAAAATCCATTTCAAAACTTAACCCCAAACACTAAAATTATACCAAATCTCATGGACTAAAATAGAAAAATACTCTGCTTTTAGATTAAGGGTAATTTATGATTACTTATTTAATTCGAAATTAAATTAATTTTCTATAGTTAATAGAACCCACCACATGTCTTATCATCATGGTTAGAGACAAAACTAGAGATTATAAGTTACAAGAAACCATTCATGATTTTTTTTTTCTTAAAACCCTATAATGTAAGCTAACAAATACTTTTGGTACTATTTTGCACTAATATTATAGGACTATAGGTTTAAGCAATGCTTTGAAACCCGACTGTCCGGTCGGATTGAGCACCGGGATCTGCGCTGGTCCGGTTCAGGGTATTGGACTATGGGATGAGAATTGGGAGGTCGGATCATGCTATATTTAGTAAGTTAGCTCTCTCTCACAAAAGCTACTATTAGCACAACAGTTCCTCTTCCATACAACAAATTTGGGTGCTTGCTTGGGTTGTACCGGTTGCTTTGGGAGTATTTCAAAATTTATTTTATGTTATTTAGATGACATTCAGTTCTTACATCGGTCAAACCGGTCTGACCAACGGACCAGTAAGAGAACGGTTTAATGTCCGGTCCGGTTATAAAAACATTAAAAGGGTTTTTGTTGAAATCAGGCATCTCGATTATTAAAACCTGACGTTGCTTGGTCAAACCTTCAACGATGTCTTAAACCTCAACGGTTTCTGCGCCTTCCCTCTCCTTACTTCCTTACACTATTAGCGTTTGAACTCACATTCTTTTATATCTTATCAATCTCAATCTCTTGCAGATGCAATTTCTTGTTAGAAACTGTATAGGGTTCAGAAAAAAAAATGCAATCTCCATGTGGGTTCCTTTAATCAGGGTGTAATTTGGCAAAATATGACCTTATTTTCCGATTTAATCTGACGTCTCAGATTCTGGTTTATAAAAAAAAAGATTGTCGTTTTCCTCAAATAACAACAGAATTGACACATTTTAATCATGCCCACCATGTGCTTGATAGAAGGTCAGTTACTGAAACCTTACCATGGTTTTAGAACTTGTTCAATGGTGTTGGTGAAGCTCTTTCTTACACCCATCTTGTGGAAGAAAGCCTGAATTGTGCAAGTGAATATGTAAATCTTTGAATGGTCAGTGACTCAGTATGGCCCTATGGCATGATGCCAACAAAAATGCAATAAGAGTTGTTTTGCCCTTTTGAATGGAATGGTTGCAGATATATTTGTGCTTGCTTCACCGACGTACCGTGAGTCATAACAATGAGATGCCATGAAAGTGTGATGGCTGCAGCAAAGCTTCTTGGTAAGACTACAAAGATAATAGAAAAACTAGAGGCATGTGATAAAGTTCCAAGCGTGGATGATGACAAGATGGCATATACTGATGAGCGGCGTCTTTATTTGAAGCAACCTGCTCCTTAAGGTACTTTCTCTAGCTTAACAGTTGTGTTGTTTAATCGAGTAAGGCATTGCATATATTTTACATTTTGCAATGAATGTAGCCATCTTTGCTTGCTAAGTTATCGATTTGTGGTCTAATTAGAGATATGTAGGGTGAAGTATTCAGCAGACACACACATGTAGTGTTTTAATTTCTGCTACACAAGAAAGCTTCAGTTGATGTCTTAAACTTCAATGGCGCCTGCAATTTTTCTTGGTCTCTTTACTTCCATAGCATCTGAACTCACAACCTTTTTTAACATCCAATTATTAATCTTCCAATTTCTTGTTAGAAACTGTATAGGGTGCACTCGTGCAGAACAAATACCATCCACATGTTACTTTATTTTCCTTCCTCTAATCCGGTCAGTTTCTCACCGCAGTTTGACTAATAACGACTTTATATTTCGACTTAGTTCAGTACTTCACTTTCATCACTTGCTCAGTTACCTTTTTCGGATGTGTCAGATTCTGTTCAGATGGTAACCAGCCATTTCCTCATTTAACAAATGTACCAACTCATTTAATCATGCCCCCATGTGCTTTATAGAGGTACTGTTACTGAAACCTTAAACCACTTAAAAAGACAACACAGGACTGCACTGTCAATTGAAAGAATGTGTTTCAGCAAGTTGTTTCAACTTACAGGGCTATTATAAGTTTTTTTTTGCATTACTTTGGTATGACTAGGAGGTTAAAGTATTTGTTTTAAGAGGTTCTTTGGCATAAAAACGGGGCTATTGGTTTAAAATTTTCATAGTTGTTGAAAGAGATTAATGCGGATGGTCAAAATTTGATTGGAGCAATTGATGATCTGATTAAGTCTGTCATTAGTCTTGGACAGTCTGGTGAGGCTCTTGAGGTGTTGTTGAAGGTACAGGGGCAATTGTTTTTTTATTAATTTATTTTTTTCATCTGTTCTTACACGCAATCATACTATGAACTGGTTGGTTGAAGAGGGTGAAGTAGATAGATATAACTATTATGTGTAACATCTGAATTTATGAGGGACTTGGATGGAAGGGGGCATGGGGCTATGTTATTAGTGCACAAATGTTACGTGTTACTTTATTATTTTTATTTACTGAATATTTCTTAAACCTGATAATCAGTCGATGATTATATAGAATTTAATCAGTACGACATAAATTTCTTTATTCATGAGCCCACCTAAATGATATAGCTGAGTTATGTATATAAATTTTTTGATTATCATAAGTTATCATTTATATGTATTTTTGGGAAGTGCGATTAGTCTAACTTAAATTGTATAGAAACTGGGTGGCATGTTAACTGGACTAAAGGAAGATTTACGTAATAAGTTATGCTTCTTATACGAATCAAGTCGGGAATGTTACAGATTCCTTTATTATACTATATAATTTCCGTGCTACTTATCTCTTCTGAGTTGTATCATCATCACTTCATTAAAATGAAGGAAGAAAAACAAGGCAATATTAATGACGATTGATTACGACTAAGGATAGTGATAAGACCAACTTTTTTAACATTACATTGCGTATATGTTCTATTTTATAGATGATTAGAATCAACTTACTCATTAGTTGCCTGAAAGAGTCATTACTTGCCTAAAATCTTCAACATTACAATTCGCATATCCTTTGTTTTATAGATAATTAGCATCAACTTACTCATTACTTGCCTGAAAGATTCATTTCGAGGCTAAAAGAGTCTCAACATGAACTCACATGATGGATATCCATGTTTCAGAATTGTGGACATTGTGAGCACGCTGCACTCTTTTGAGAGAGAATTCCGTCGAGCAATCAGCCTTCATGACATCAACCAGTTGTATTATTCTTGTCAGATGGAAGGGGTGACGGTAACAGTGAAAAATTCAGAGAACCTATGGTGTGGATTGGGGTCTACGTGGCAGTAGCATCGTTTTTCTGCATCCTTGCCATGGTGGCCGATTTGTTGCATGGTTTCCAAAATAAAAAATTCTGGTTTCCATGTAAATATTTTTCTCTCAATGCCGCAACTATCACGGTGATAACTGTCACCATGAAACTACCCGTTGATGTGAGTGGTGAGATGCCAAGTTATGTCGATCAAGCAGCCAAGCTAGGGAGTTTGGGTTTCATGTGCACGATGATGGCCAACTTAATGCCTTCTTTGGCGTCTATGGACAACAAGACTCTGCTTGCGAACGTAATAGGTTTGTCTATTCTCATCATCACCATGATTGTGAATGTATGCATTCAGTTAAATACCAGAGTTATTGATCGTTATCCTTATGACGGTACTAATATTTCTTACATGGACTTCGCTATTGTTGCATACATCTACACGGCTATGATCATCCTTTTACTAATCATAATAATTTCTTCATCTCTAACAATTCCAGCCTCTAAGGAAATTCTAGAATCCAAGTATCAAGCCACACACAAGATACATTTAGCCAATCAATGTCATATCCGCATGTCTATGGTTGAGAAACTAAGACACAAAGTGACAAGGTATTGGGTGATGGCAGAAACTGGCAGCCCTCAGTTTGTGATGGCTATTAATCCATTATCCACTGCTTCTGCAATAATCTGTGCACTTAGTCTACTCATGAACCTAAATTTAGTGCGTGCAAGTCCGCTTACATCTAGTTGGCATAGGAAACTGATAAGGTATGAATCACCATACGAGTGGTCCACAACAGCCATTTTCGTAACACAGTCCATTGGAGTTGTGGTGGGAACCATTGCTCCTATATTAAGATGTTTTTCAGTTTTTAACTACAAGTTGGTGATCACTAAATGGAATAGAATCATTTCATGTTTTTTAAAGTAGAGAAGTACTGGACCCAAAAGTTGCATGACTGGAAACATAGTCCTATACCGTTTCTATTAAGCAGTCCAAGATTAAGAAATCTCATCTGTAATGCTAAAAATATCTTTCTAAGTTTTTGCATCGGATTTCAGAAGGGAATTGTTGTATCGTGCAAACTGATATGGCTCATAGCGATAACCGTTCCATTATTTGCCATCACCTGTTTCTATCATTTGAAGTCACTAAAGGCGAGGTGGTTTACTACATCCATCTCCCCAGGAACTGACGATATAGATATAGACGTTAGAAATTATGTCTTGCAAATTGACATTGAGATGGAGCTTGCTGAAAAAACACTGAAGGGCATTTTCAAAATCTATAAATTCTTTCATATCGAAGGCGGAGAAGGAACAAAACAACAATCTTTTAGAGCTTCTCGAGAAAATCTGCCGGATTCGAAGGAGTAGAGATCTTTGATTCTGATCGTGTTCAACCTTTGCTTTGTGTTGAATGTGTTAACAGTTGGAGCTTACCGATAGTAACCTTAACATGCATCGCTGTTGCTCTTCAAGATATCCATAAGGACACCGCTGAGAATTTGTTCAAAAGTGTTGGTGAAGGTCTTTCTTACACCCATCTTGTGGAAGAAAGCCTCAATGGTGCAAGTGAATATGCAAATCTTCGAAAGGCCAGTATGGCCCTATGGCATGAGGTCGAAAACCACTGCAGATGGTTGGACATTCCTCTGGCAAAAAAAGATTTTAAAAGGAAAACGGCCATAGAGATCATTAAATGGTTTACGGAAAAAGCTAAAGAAATTGCGACAAAAATCAACGAAAGCACCAATGGAGAACTGGTGGAGAGCCCTTCAAAGACGTTGATTGCTGCCAATTCAATGTACCGAATCACACAAACAATCTTGCTTAGATCCCAAAGCAACAAAGAACCAATTACAAAAAAAGCAGTTGTTTGCCCATTTAAATGGCATGATTGCAGACATATTCTCGGCTTGCTTCACCAATATACCTCGAGTCATTACAATGAAATGCCATGAGAGTGTGATAGAGAAAAGAGAGGCAAGTGTGAAGGTTGCAGCAAAGCTTCTTGGCAAGACTACAAAGATAATAGAAAGACTAGAGGCACATGAACTACCAGCATGGATGATGACAAGATGGCCAATATTGACGAGTGGCGTCTTTATATGAAGCAATCTATCCGTAAGGTAACATCTATGCTTAATTTTGCACACATCACACACTTGTGTGTATATAGACCTAATATGTGATTATGTGGTTTAATTGATTGCTTTCTTAGTTTTCCATGTTTGGTCTAATTATGTCTTTTGCGCCTTCTTAAAGGTAATGCAGGGCGAGTATTCGCAAGCTATACAGATTGTCCACCATAAAGTATCTCAAACGGCGATCTTTCACTTAATTTGTACCTCTCTTGTGTATGAACTATGAAGCCTTGGATGTATTTCATGGAATGTGGATGTTTGGCATGCTTGCTAAATTCTTTGCCCTGTATCGGATCGGTCTGTGTGACAAGTCCAAAAGATTCATTTGTGAAAGGTGGTGTTATAATTTTCTGTTACACAGAAACCATACATGAGTATCTTTGTGATCATGATGAATCAGGCTATAGTCATAATGTTAAAGCAGTCACACTAGGCCAAAAGACTTGTATTATGGGTGTTCATTTGTAATTAACATATGTTTTTTAATCAATGCATAGCAATTATGAGTTTGGACTATTTTCCCTTATTGGTTTTGACTTTTATGAATCAAAGTTATTTGTGTACAAATCACTATCCCTTAGATCAAATTTTGTGGATCAGGTCGATCAATGTTGTATGCAAACCTCATCCTTTATATTATTAATAATTAATGATTGATTTTCTACTTGTCTGTTGTGAGTAATGTTGTCATCATTTTATTAAAACATATAAAGAAAAACAAGACAACATTAATTAATGACGATTGAGCATATGACCTAACGATAGTGATGAGGCATATTTTTTCAACATTAGATAGGTGAGTGTCATGGGTTGGGTTTGAGCCACATCTTTTGTTCCTACCTTTTGATTCTAACTAATTGGACCAAACACGTTACACACCTTATGGGTTTTAGTTTTACACTAATCATTTGTATGCCATAGTAGTAGGGGTGTAAACGAGCCGAGCCGAGCCCAAGCTCGACTAGGCTCGAGCTCGGCTCGTTATGCTTTTCTGAGGCTCGAGCTCGAGCTCGGCTCGGTTCGAGCCTACTATTCTAAGCTCGAGCTCGGCTCGAAAGTAAAACCTAAGAGCTTGAGCTCGGCTCGGATCGAAGTAATTTAAAAATATTTTTAAACGACCTAAAAGCTCGGCTCGAGCTCGCTTCAATAGCTTAAATGAGCAAAAGCTCGGCTCGAGCTCGCTTACCAATATTATTAATTAAAATTGAACATGTTCAAGGACAAATTTCATATATAAAAAAAATAATAAAACATTTCTTTGGGCTCGTTTAGGCTCGCGAGCTTAAACGAGCTTTATATATAAGCTCGAGCTCGGGCTCAATAACTAAACGAGTCATATTTCAGGCTCGAACTCTGGCTCGGGCTCGACAAGGCTCGGCTCGTTCGGCTTTTTACCGAACCGAACCGATCCCGAGTAGCTCTCGAGCCACTACGTGTCATTTACACCCCTACATAGTGGTTCTGCATAATATTCTTTGTAATTAAGTTAGTTGTCACACCCTGTTTTTTTAATCTTGTGATAGTATGTAGATTTACAAACTTAGAAGAAATACTATACTAACATATGCAACGGAAGACTATATATTATATCAAAAGTAAGTTTTAAATTCGTTGAATATGTTGCTAGAAAAAATCAGAGTGTAACTATAGACAAATGTCATAAACCATCTTTCATGATAGCTAGCTAGTCGATGCCCTTAACTTTCAACTTATTACCCTTTTGAAATACATTTAAAGGTCTAAATAACACAAAAAAATTAATCTCTTTTATAAACGTGTCTTGAAAAAAATCTAGTTCAAAGTACCATCACTTTCCGTTCTAACGACTTTTTGACATCAAATTATTATTTGTATAACATTATAAAAAATTAAGGTTATGTTTGTAATTAAAACCTCACAAGTAGATGAATAGTTTTTGTGATATGTCAAAATTTTAGATTCGATCTATAACTATAAGAAACTAACTAACAGTCTCTAACTATTGATAAGCGTACACGAATTGTCCATTAGTTGTTAGACGGGGGATTAGTGTTAAGGTTGAAATGACATGACATGGAAGGAGATGGTGGGTGGGAATCGTTTCCAATACGTGGCAATGGGTGATTTGTATTACGTTTATGCATAGTTAGAGCATTCACATCAGCTTCCCCATCCCCATTTACTCACAACAAGCAGATTCCCTAATTTTCTTCACTCACAAAAACTCAACCCACCCCTATATAATTTGTGGGACATATTCACAGAATAATGGGGGAGCTGCTATGAATGCTCTTACAACTACCACGGGAATTTCTCATAGTTATGAATCAAATCTAAAATCTTTACTTAGTACATGAGTGTGTAACGTGTTTGGTCCAAAAACAGGTTCCCTCTGCTGTATCGGCGGGAAAGAAAAAAGACTGTGCAGTTTCAGAACGTACGCTGATCAACAACCATAGGATCGTTTCAGGCCGACTGGATTGAGAATATGCAGCAGACAGAAGAGCTTCTGCAGTGGGTTAATATGTGCGAGTTGGTGGCAAATGAAGAGGTGTTAGTGGGTCACGACTCCTGGGTATTGGGCTGCAGATCAAGGTACGGGTTTCTCAACAAATGGTGTCACCAAAATGCTGATGTACAGGACTGGTTTTGAGCAGTGCTTCGTAATAAAATGGGTCAATTGGGTTCCTTTAAAATGTATGATTATGGCTTGGAGAGCAGAAATGAAGAGGATTCCTACTAAAATGGAATTGGTAAAAAAAAGATCGCCATAGAAAGATAAACGCTGTTCGTGGTGCGAGCATGAAGATGAAACAGTGATGCACATTTTATCAGATTGTATCATAGCCACTAGCGTTTGGGATTGGATCGGTCGCTGGTGCAGGATAGAGCCCATCTATGCGTTCGAGATAAAGGATCTTTTGGAAGTCTACAAAACGGTGAAAGGATGTAAGAAAAGTAAGAAGATTGTGCACGGAGTCATCATAGTCACGTTATGGTCCTTATGGAAAGCAAGGAATGAAGCGGTTTTTAATGGGGCAAGACCTAGTGTGGGAAAGCATAGTCGCTAGTGTGAAGTCGTGCACTTTCTTTGGGTTAACAGTAGACTTAATTGTAATAAGGTAGTTTGGAAGATTGGAACCGTTTTCCTCTGTATATGTTTGTAAAGTCTTGAGCCGGCGGTCTTCGGGTTGAAGTCCGTTTTTTGGCGTTTTTGTGAATGAAAGAAGCTTTTCAAAAAAAAAATTAGTTAACATGACCACTCATGTACGTAACTCAAACTCAGGGTTTAAAACTGTAATTTCCCAACTAATAAATTAACCGTATTCTTTTAACTGTAGGCGGTCAGTTATAAGCACCGACCCTATCTGCTTCCAACCTATCTAACCCATCCACCAATCAAACCCTTCTTCTCATTCGCTTCCTGTAGTCCACCGACGGTTCCACAGCCGCAACCCACTGTCGAACCACCGCCGACGGTTACCTGATCGAATCAGTTAGGTCTTTGCACTTTTATATTCGCTACTTAACTTTATGCTTACAACTTTGATTTGATGTAAAATCGATGTTTATATATCTTCTTGTTTACATACCTAGATAAACAATTACAAAATGAATTCAGACGGTTATTCATATGAAAGATGTGTGAGAATTGTGTCTGCGTTAGATATGAATCGCTCAATCGACGAACAATTCGGTAAATACCTCAGCAGTCATGACCTCAATCAGTTGCTTTTTTCATGTCAGACAGAGGGTGAGCCCGAAAACAGTGACAGTTTTCGTAAACCTATGGTGTGGATTGGGATCTACGTTGCGATAGCTTCGTTTTTCTGCATCCTTGCTATGGCAGCCGATTTGGTGTATGGTTTTGGAGATAAAAAGTTATGGTTTCCATGTAAATATTTCTCTCGCAATAGCGATTATATCACGGTGATCGCTGTCACCGTGAAACTGCTGTGGACTTAAGTAGTGCTATGCAAGTTACACGGACCAAGCGGCTAAGCTTGGAAGCTTGGCGTTTATGTGCACAATGATGGCTAACATAACGCCTTCTTTGACTTCCATGGATAACGACACATTGCTAGCGACTATTAATAGGTTTGTGTATTCATCGTTATCACATGATTGTGAATATTTGCATTCAGATTAGTACTAAGGCTATTGGTCATATCTTTCTCGTTATCAGGCACTCAACTACAGTCCTTTGAACCGTCAAGGTACACCGGAAGTGCAAGTTATGCGGACTTTCCCTGTCCAAATATTGTCCAGGAGATAAAGAATTAGAAGGTCCACCAGACACTCGTGAAAACATTGATGACAAGGAAGGGCACAAATGATCTTCAAAGATGGTTTTATATTGGAGGGGCTACTGGTTTCATTACTGGATTTGGATGGTGTGTATAGCTTTACTTGTTTACCGCCGTGGGAGACATGTTTTTTTTTTTTCGTTTTATGGATGGCTTAGAAAATTGGGTTTATGTGAATATAATGGTGAGCGCTGTCACCGTGAAACTGCTGTGGACCTGAGTAGTGCTATGCCAAGTTACACGGACCAAGCGTCTAAGCTTGGAAGCTTGCCTTTTATGTGCACAATGATGGTTAACATAACGCCTTCTTTGGCTTCCATGGATAACGACACATTACTAGCAACTGTAATAGGTTGTGTATTCACGTTATCACATGATTGTGAATATTTCCATTCAGATAAATACTACGGCTATTGGTCATATCTTTCTC